>JAHWGI010001357.1:0-86520 GCA_029379305.1 Frankliniella fusca | reverse complement strand
ACCGCAACCTCCTTCGGGAGGTTTACTGCCGCAAAAATTTTCCATGTTTTCACGCCACCCTTTCAATTGCAGAGCAAAATTTGTTTCTGAAAAGTTTTAAAAAAATAATTGAAATAATTGTGATTATTTTGCATTATTGCAAGTTAATTTCCAATAATTTGGAATAAATCGAAATAATTCACAATAATTTACTAAAAATCCTATTCAATCATGTAATTGAGAGAATAATTTGGATCAGCTGTGCGTGTATTTTCTGAGGTCGTCCCAAAAATACTTGAATTCGTTGGAAATCTCACGAAATCAATGGAAATCATATGAATTCGGTAGACATTTGACTGAAATCAATGGAAATCATGTGAAATCAATGGAATTCACTTGAAATCATGTGAAATCTCGCGAAATCGGTGAATTCACTTGAAATCTTTGAAATCCGTTGAAATCACCTGAAATCATGTGAAATCTTTGAAATCCGGAAATCAGGTGTACAAAATTTTTCGGAGTTGTGGGCCCCTCGGAGCGCATCAAACGCGGCGAGTTGCGTCGAGTCGCGGCTTGAGACGCTTGACGCGAGACGCGAAGCGCAAAAAACGCCAGACGCGAGACGCGAGACGCGAGGCGTACAAAACGCCAGACGCGAGCCGCAAAAAACGCCAGATGCGATACGCGATACGCTAAGTGGATAACTCCCTGGAGGCCTCAGGAACGGCTAGGAGCGGTCCCCTGGACGCCCGGCGCGGGCGCCCGCGGGCAACACGCGGGCGGGGGCGCCGGGAGGCCGCCCAGCTCCGCCCGTCCCCGGGCTAACAGGGGCGACAGCCGCCCGCCCCCGCCCGGATCTGCCCGCGCAGCGCCCGGGCCCTGCACGGGTGAAGCGCGGATTTGCCCGCGGAGCGCCCGGCCTGAGCCCGGCGAGTGCCCGGGCTGTGCCCGCACGGGGCACGCGCTCGCCCGTTTTCGCCCGGATCTGCCCGCATTTTTTTTTACAGGGGATACGCCCTCTGCCAAAAGTTACAGTAATGCATACGGACGGTACACACTCACACTGCTCGCTCGTGCCGGTCCCAGACCAGATGCCCGAAAGGGCACACCGCAGTACCGGTAAACCTGTGGCACCTCCCGGACGAGGAGCCCTCATGATGCTGACAGGGCCACGCCCTCCCATAGGTCCACAGGACGCCGCACAACTCGGCGGCCAAGCTCGCCGAAGCAGTGGAGCAGGGCAGGGAAGCCCCAGGCGCAGCAGGGCGGTCCCTACGCGTACGCAGCCAAGGTCGAAAACGAAGACGTCCCCCTCCTCCTGGACAAGAAGCGCGTCCACCACACCACGCGAAAGCCCAACAAGGGTGACTCCGTCACAGGGTGGCCCTAGCAACCTCTGCGCCGCGCCGCCGAGCAGGGCCCGTCCCTCTAGCCAGGGAAGCAACGATGATAGCTCCTGGGCCAGAGAAAGCGAACCTCGTAGTGGGCGGGCTACATCGATCGAAAATATGATTAGTGGCACTTCATTTGCACGCGACGCCCGTTGAACCATGGGTACAGTACATATGATGATTTTGAACATTTTGGCCCAAAGTAGCATTTTCAACTCCGCGACTGGAAAATTTTATAGGGGCCTACAGTTTACATGGCCCCTTACGGAGATTTTGGGTAGGCAAACCGCACGTCCCATAAGGCTAATGTTAAATCTAGGCCTCGTTTTGACCCACTTCGAAACCAAATATTCGCGCAAAATTTTGCACACGCCTTCTCGGAGACTTGATGAACAAGTTTAGCGAAAAAAATCGGGATTTACTGCCGCAGAAACTTTGAAAAACGATCCCAAAGTTCGAGCGCCTGCAGAGCAGTTAGTAGGCAACCCGCACAATGCATTTTCCCCATATTTCGCCCTTTTCGACGGGAAAAACCATGAAAAAGCCTAGAAAAACGCGTTTTTTCCTCCGGTTTCGATGCAGTGTGTCGGTTCGGGACTCAGGAGAGTGTGAGGGACCAGTATAGCACTAATTTAATTTGTAATTAAATAACAAATTTTTTAAAATTAATTGAAATAATTGTGATTATTTTGGATTAATTCAAGATAATTTTCAATAATTTGGAATTCTCCGAAATAATTTACAATAATTTACCAAAAATCCTATTTAATCAAGTAATTGAGAGAATAATTTGGATCAGATGTGCGTGTATTTTTCGGGGTCATCCCTGAATACAGATAAATATTGATGAATACTAATGAATATCCATAAATATTGATGAATATCCATGAAATAGTTGGAAATATTGTTAAATATGAGTGAATATTGCGAATACTAATGAATACCACGAATATTCTTGAATATTTTGAATAATCTTTGAATAGTTGCTAATATTGTCTGAATATCAAGTATTAATAAGTGCGTGAACCGTGAATAGTCGAGTTAGTTACCCCTTGCACGGCTCCGCGGAGAAGAGGCGCGGAGCTGCCCCATCATCCGGGCAATCCACGGGGCCCGAATCCGTGACTGGGCCCACGACCACGTCCAGCGCTGCCCACCAGGATACCCCTTGAGGAGGGCCCTCGACTCTGACTTGGGCCGGCGCAACGTCGGGTGCCCCTGGTACTCCTTCACAGTTTCCCTACGTCAGCCCTTCAGACATGTTTAAGGGTTGTTTTTTGAGGGAGGGAGGGGATAAGCTAGGGATAAGTGTAGATCAAATACAGGGTGATTCATTGCGGTGGGAAGGGGAGGCGCACCCAGCGTGCGAGCGGCAAGAACGAGCGTCGCGGGAGCGAAGTCGGCGCTACTCCATGCGCGAGTCGAATGGGTAGCCCACCTTCAACACCTACCCACGTCACTGAATCACCCTGTAGATCAAATTGACTGTTGAAATTAAATGACTCCAGTAAAAATGAGAAAACATGTCAAAAAATTCTGCTGTTATTAATTCAAGGTATTATTTCCGAGTTACTAGAGTGAATCGACAAGAAAGTCCATAAAGTAGTACTTTGCTTGCTTACTTTGGTTTGGCCACCTCCAGCGCCGCAAAGCACGCGGACAGCGGACAGTCCGGCGTGATCAGTGGCCTTTGCTAGTCGTCAGCTGCACCATCTTCTTGCATACATCATGGAGTACGAGGCGAACAAGTAAGTTGACTGATTTGATGGGCTGTGCTGTGTTCAACCATTTAACGCGACGGCTTTAATAGTGGGGTTCTTTCATTTTGATGACACATTTCCTCCAGTGCAATAGAGTTTCTGAACCCACTCGGACACCGAATCAAAAGCAGCATGTCAGACTAATCGAGTAAACCGAAACACCTGTCTGCTAGAGTTTTTCCTGACTAGTATGAATTTACTATCAGTTTCGTAATTTTAATCAAAGTTAACGTGCACACTGCATGAAAAGAAGCCGAGAAGCAGACAACGTAGAGGGTTCTTTGCTGTTCATGGGTAGTACTGATATATTACTTTTGGGTTTCAATCATAGCCAAATTTAATACCCTGCTAATTTGGTTTTTACGAATAAGTGCTGTAACATAATTGCCATGTTGTATAGCCACATTGGCGTATTGCCGTATGTTGTATTGCCACATTGGCGTATTGCCGCATGTTGTATTGCCACATTGGCGTATTGCCGTGCTGTATTGCCACATTGTCGTATTGCCGTATTGTTCTTTTGCCATATCGTTTTCGTACTGCTCCATTGCTTTTTCTTATAAACATTAATCAACAGTGAAAATTTAAACTTTTTGACGTGAGACACACTTGTCTTCACGCTCTCGCGGGAATGACCAAGCTAGCGCCTGCAGGCAGGCAACACAACGTACCGACGCGTCTCATCTTGCCTATCCTCCACTCAGCAGGGGCTCATCTCATACTCTCGCAGACAACAAGATCACAGCATTCTTGCGGGCAAGGTTATTTATGCTTCTCTGCCCTTTTGCAGTGCGTTCCTCCAGACCAGGAGGCGAGGGGGCATTCACTCTTAAGATCTGTGACCCGACTATTACGTCTATTACGCTGTATTACGCTCCGAAAATTTACATACTTGGCCAAAGTCAGGCAAAAACGGGCCAAAATAGCCCAAAACCACCCACAAATGAGTAAATTATGGAGAATTTTTGCCATTACCCTTCTATAACGCACACTATTACGCGATTATTACAGATAGAGTGACCCGACTATTACGCGAGTGGATGCCCCCTCGCCAGGAGGCAGCAGATGAACGATGCAGAAGACGAGATGAGGGCTAATCTTCTGTCGAAGGGAGTCCCTGGCGCCCTGGCGGGCGCAATAGTACAAAAGGTGGCGGACTTCCACTCCACCCGCTACCGTTATATGGAGATGCGGGAGAGGGTGCGCGAACGCGAATACCGCGTCAGGAAAGCGGCGGCTGCAGCGGGACTGATTCTCAGCCAGCCTCCCACTGGCTGCACTGGTCTTTATCAATTTAACCTGTAAGTAAGAAAAGTTTTTTGCAGATGTCCTTGCGAGAATGGCAGCCCAGGGAACAGAAAAAGGTCAAAATTTAGTTCATCATTTTGACCTCATTTAATTTTGGAATTTGACCTCAAAATGTTGTCACATGATGTCAAATTGATTTTAGCGGAAATCATTTTGACATTATTTTGACGTCATTTTGACCGAAGTCAAATTTAAGTTCATCACTTTGACCTCATTATTTTTTGATTTGACATCAAATGATGTCAAAGTGACTTTTTTCTGCCCCCTGGCAGTACTTCGCGATGACATCAATGATCCTAGAAGAGCCGTGACCGTTTTCGTGCTAACTTGAGAGAATTTGGCTCGTTTATGTCACTGAAACTAAAGCAACTGGTATCACTTTGCACTGTCTGCTTGTTAAGGGGGGGGGGGAAGGTCAATTTTTATTTTTGTACAAAATTGCAGGTGTACCTTACAAGTGTGGCTGATTTCTTGCTTTAAGAAATTACAAATGTGACAGAATTGTGTTTGGGAAGTTAAGTTTGGCCCTGAAAGCACAACCATCTAAGCGTTCCAATTATCAAGCTTGCACGCAAGATTATTTTTTTTTTTCTGAACCTGTGGGTTTAGAAAATGGGGGCTGGTCTTGATTTATTTGTTAATCAGACAGACTTCAGATTGATTTAAAATTTAGAATATTTTCAATTTTTTCAAAAAATCAACTAGCCATTTTGTCCAAATAATTATTTTTCAAAAATTTGACCTTAAATTGGAAATTTTGTCCTGACCTCCCTCAAATTTTCAATTTTGTAATTTATATTTTTCTGTCAACTTTGTTTGCAGATCATCCATTCACCAAAAAAAAAAACATACATGGATCAATGCACAGACCAAATTGTCAAATGGATGTACACTGCCAACATTGACCCCAACGTCCGGATTTTGATTAATCAACAAATCAATGATGTTGACTATGGACGCAGAGAAGAGCTGCGGCTCATTGAAGACATGAAGGTTCAGGACTCCATTGTGACCATTTGGGAGCAAGCTCTTCGTGAAGGTATGAATCACACTGATAAGTTAATGCTATGTTTGTGAATGGGGAAATAATTGGTCTTTTCTGTTCCCAGAAGCTTAGATGTTTTAAGCGAGGGTTGTCTGATCTTCTTATTCCTGGGGCAATGGAACCTGCTCACTGCAAGATGATTCTTTCTTCAGTTTTGAACATTTTGTGATTCCTGCTATGCTCTCTTTTTACTTAATAATGACTAATTGCTCAGAGGTATTATATATCTTACCTTACTGTCTTTGTTCTTTTTATTTTTATTGGGAGTTTGAGCAGAAGTTTGTTCCTTGTTTTTAAATGCATGCTTTTGTACTGTATGAGTAAGCTTAAATATTTTCAATTGTGTTTATGTTCCTTTTATTGTGTTCTTCAAATGGAGGTATCCTATCGTGTCAACTTAAACAAGCAGGCCCGCCCTTCCGCCAAACGTCGTTGCCAGCTCCGCTTTGCTACGCAGGCAACTCCGTTCGGCAGGGGGCGAGCCTGCTTGGCCTGCCGGCGGCGTTCGGTCGGGCCTTCGGCCCGACCCCTAAGTCACACAGAACGTCCTCTTAGCATGTAAATGATCGGGCCTGCGGCCCGTAAAGGCATTCTCTTCGGAAAGAGGCAGTTTGTAACGGTGAACCACCGAAACTACAGCCCTCCCTTCTGCTTTGAAAACGTGCCGATAGTGACTAAACGGTCAGTTACTCGGCAAAAAAGGAAAGTCGGAAATCTCGAAAAAATGTCGAAATACGTGAGTTCGGCCTCAGATGGAACGGCCGAACTCGGACTTTATTTGGCAGCAGTTGGCAACACTGAATTACGCTCGTCGAACCAATTTTAACGGTATAGGCGTCGAGGGGTGTCGAAAATTTCAAAAATTGTCGAGATATGTCGAAAATTGTCGAAATATGTAGAAATTCGTAAAAAATGTCGCAAAATCTCGAAATATCTCAAAAATGTTGAGATCTTTCGAAAAATATGGATAATGTCGAAAAACATCGAAAAATGAGGGATAATGTCGAAAAATGTCGAAGAATATCAAAAATTGTCAAAAATGTTTTCAAATATCGAAATATGTCGGAATATGTCAAAAATGTCGCAAAATATCAAAAAACATCGAAAATTATCAAAAATGTCAAAAAATATCAAAAATTATCGAAAATTATCGAAAAATATCGAAAATTATCGAAAATGTCGAAAAATATCGAAAATGTCGAATTATATCAAAAAATATCGAAAAACAACGAAAAATGTCGAAAATATCGGAAAATATCGAGAAATGTCGAAAATAATCGAAATGTTTGAGTTTTGACGATTGGCAACACTGGAAATTGAAAAACGGTTGGCGCCACTGAATTGCGCTCGAAAAGACGGTTCTAGAGAGGTGCGGGTCGATGGGGTTCGTAGAAGTGAAAAAGTGGGTCAATTTTGGGTGCTTTTTACAGTGTAGTCGCGAGTTGGGTCCTTTTTATCGAAAAACGGTGGGCGCCATCGAACTGGACGCGAAAAGACGCTTCCGGGAAGGTGCAGCTCGATGGAGTTGAGAAAAGTTGAAAACTGGACCAATTACGGGTGCTTTTTACAGTGTAGTCGCGAGCTGGGTTCATTTTTTCGTAAAACGGTGTGCACCATTGAACTAGACGCGAAAAGACGCTTCCGGAGAGGTACGGGTCGACGGGGTTGGAAAAAGTTGAATAATTCCGTGAAAACTTTTATAATTTTTTTCAGTGCCTTAATGAGGGTTGGCAGGATTTGCCGTAGGCGTTTCGTTGTCTAGGAGTAAAACTGTAGACACCCTGAAAATTTCAAGTCTCTAGCTCATCTCCTTCTAGTGGAACAGACAGACAGACAGACACACAGACAGACAGACAGACACGAGGTCGTTTGCATAAGCCCGCTTTTATGCTTTTTCAAAGCAGAAGGGCGGGCTAAAAATATTTTCAATATTATTAAACACTTCATCATTTAATGTTGACTTAGCTTTTATTTTGTTCTGTATTGTGGATACATTCCTAAACAGTTGACACTGTTTCTTTAGGAAAGACTTCGTACTGCAAAACTAATAAATATTTTAAAATTTTATCGAACATTTAGAATTACTCATGTGATCATGTCAAAACATTACACAAAATAACCACCTAAATACTGCACCTTTACTAGCAGCATGGAGACACGTTAGCAACAGTATTTATGCTAGCAGATTTTATCTTGTAGTCAAATCCACGATAGCTTTTCTCCCATTTCAGTAAAAATCATAATTGTAGAAATAGCAAGTAGAAAAGAAAAGTGGCTTTGAAAAGTGAAAAGTGTGCTAGTGTGCTCTGAGGCTGGTCTTCCCCACTCCCTCCCCCCCCCCTTTTTTCAAAAGCTCAATTTTTCATCTTTATCTGCCCTAGCCTCGCACTAGGGCCTGACCCTGTCCTGCGACAATACGGCAATACAGCAATACAGCAATGGCAATATGGCAATGGCAATGGCAATAGCAATACGGCAATAGAACTTTACCCTGCTCCGGAGCTACCAACCTTGAATTTAAACTGAGCACACAACTTCAGATGTTCCAACACAATAAGAGACAACCAGAATTTAAATACACTCTGTTGCAGGGAAAAATGTTGTTTAAAATCAGTTGAAACCCGAATATTTGATAACCGTCTGAAATTATATAGTAACTCGTTACTAGTTTCAATAGTGTACGTTTTACATCATGGAGCCATTCGTATCACAATAAACCATTCGACTGGGCCACTCATCTGGCTGACCGAAGCGTGAAACCGGACCCACTCATTCAGCTGACCGAGGGAAGACTTGTGACCTGTGAGGATGGCGTATGTACTTGTGTTCTGGGAAGATACGGCCAGTACGTCCATTGTCCACAAGTCGAAAATCATTGGCGGTGTGGTCGCCGGGGCGAAGAGAGACGTTGTTTGGGGCAAGAAGCAGCTACCAGCTAAAATCATCCGTGCAGGTACGAAAATTTCATCCTCTTGTTCACCTCACTAACGGCTCGACATGGTGCCGATAATTGTTGGATTGAAATATCTATTAAAATTGTGTGCGTTTCTAAGTTAAAACGAATTTCTTTCTGTTTTCAAGAGACAGCGCCGGCACTCAAAGAAGTGGTCATCACAATTGACGGACAGGTGTCGGATCCAGCAAGAGGGCCCCAAGGAGAGCTCGCAAAGAGGCGGTCAGAAATCATAGACGAACGGCAGCGAGCTGCTGTACAGCGCCGGACCGCAGCAGAGGCGGTGCGGAGGCATGCACTCTACAACATAACAGGTGAGGAATTCTGAGAAAGGCAAAGGGCTAGTCATATCGGGGGAGGGCGGTGCGGCGGCGGCCACGACGGCCGCGACCCACGAGGACACCAGGTGGGCGGCCTGCGCGACGACGTCGCCGTCAACGGCCAGGTCAGCGTGAGGCGGGCGCAGTGGCGCTCATCGTAAGTTCACGGTAGGGCAATTGCCCTACCGTAAAAAAAATCGGGTGGGAGGTATGGATTATAAACGGGTGGTAAGAGGAAGGGAGGGAGAGAAAGGGAAAGGCAAAGTGAAGGAAAGAGAAAGGGAAAGGAAGGAGGGAAAGAAAGGAGAAAGAAAAGAATTTTTTTGTCATGTTTTTTTGGGGGAAAGTGAAATAAACGGGTGGTTTGCGCTCAAACCGGGTGGGAGTTGAGACCCTTTGCCCTACCGTACTCAAACACGATGAGCGCCACTGGGCGGGCGGGGCGGGGGGCGGGCGCGGCCTGCACGAGCGCCAGCGCATCGGGTGCCCGGAGGACGCGCCAGCCCGGCGGCCGGCGGCCTGCGGGACGACGTCGCCGTCAACGGCCAGGTAGTGGCCCTCTCGTGAGAGGTGCGCAGACAGGCCGAGCGGCAGCCAATCAGAGAGCTTCGGTGTCGCCTGGGGCCGCCCGGCCTCGAAATCGCCCTGCGTGAGGCTAGTGGTATGAGAAACGCGTCGCGAACGCATTGTGACTATGTAATTCGCCAGTACGGCGTCAGTTGGCGTCGTCGGTCATGCCAGTCGGCATCTATTGGCATCTATTCTTATGGGGATACATTATTTAAGTGATTTTAATGACATACTTACCAAGTGGTTCACCGTGTCCCACAAGAGCCAAATAATAGGGGCTTAAAACCTAAAATATTAAAGCGAAGAGACTGCAACCTTCAGGCCCGGCATAAAAATTTGTCTATGCTACTCTACACATCAAAAGCTTCAAAAAAAGCCATGACCTGGAATTGTTTGAGAATGATGTATTTTTGCTAAAGTTACATTATATAACTTTTACGGAAGTTTACTTAATAAGTTTCTCAAAAATTTTCAACAATACAATCTTCACATAGCTCATCATTTGAATCACCATAAAAAACTGAGTTTAAAACACCCAGACCAAGGCATGTTAAGTATTTCTTATAGGGTACAAAAAATCATTTACATATTTTCTTGCGCTCCCAGACACCAAATTTAAAACTGTTATACCTCCTAAACAAAATTTTTTTAAAAAAAATTCCTTTGACTTTTGAGGTCTTAAGGTGTTCCTGAATGGAACTAGACTATCCCTATTTCAAACTTAACACCATCATGTCGGGCCTTTCGGTGATCTGGCATGGAACGACCCACTGTTTACCTCTGCTTCAGCCATACACACACTCCCACACTCGCTCGAACTCGCTCGCTTACTTCCTCCGCACGCAGAATTTCTCATACCGTAGTCTCGCACCTGGCGCCATTTCGCCCAGGCGACACCGAGCCGCCTGTCTGCGCACCTCTCACGAGAGGGCCACTACGGCCAGGTCAGCGTGAGGCGGGCGGGGCGGGGGGCGGGCGGGGGGCGGGCGGGGGGCGGGCGGGGCGGGGGGCGGGCGCGGCCTGCACGAGCGCCAGCGCATCGGGTGCCCGGAGGACGCGCCAGCCCGGCGGCCGGCGGCCTGCGGGACGACGTCGCCGTCAACGGCCAGGTCAGCGCGAGGCGGGCGGGGCGGGGGAGCGGGCGCGGCCTGCACGAGCGCCAGCGCATCGGGTGCCCGGAGGACGCGCCAGCCCGGCGGCCGGCGGCCTGCGGGACGACGTCGCCGTCAACGGCCAGGTCAGCGTGAGGCGGGCGGGGCGGGTGGCGGGCGCGGGCGCACCCCGCGGGGCGTGTTATGGATTCCTGGCCGAAGGGACGAGGCGGAAGGGGCAAAGCGAAGCTGCGGCGGCCGAGGTCTGCCTGAGCACTGTCCCTCAGGGCGTCAGACATAGCCGGCAACGAGCTCATGGACCGACGTAGTTGCTGTCAACATAAATGGTATCTGGGAAACATTGCCTAAAATCTCGTGGTTTTGTTTCAGCTGATGACCCAGATGATCATGACGCTGGTGACGGCGTGCGTCGAGAGGAAGGTGATTTCCTCTTTGATGCTAATGCCTCTGCGGAGGACATGCTGAAAACTATTCCGGTGCCTCTCACGCGAGTCAACATAAAGGCTCTCCTCCTGAACCTTCCCTGTCTGCGGGAGCCTCCTGCTGGGGACGACAAAATGGTAAGAATACCGTCTTGTGGGATTGGGGGGGGGGGGGGGTGATATAATTTTAAAGTTCTTTTTCTACAATAATATTTTTAATTTTCCAGTGTAACCTTGGTGGTACACTTTACGCCGTTTACGTAGAGAAGAGAGCAGCGTGGAGCCTGACTAAAGCCCACAAGGGTGACTCCTGCAGGCTGTTCAGAGAGCTTGTCCTGCTGTGTGTCCCTCCGGCAGTCCTCGCCCTTCCCTATGTTTCCGCCGGCGGAACACGAGGAACAATTGGAGTTCCTCGAACTATATGGAAGGGAGTGGCCTGTAGGCTATAGCTGTTTAATGGGGCCGTAATCGCCCTGACAGTAGATTTAGTTTATATTTCATTAAATTTATACTAATATCAAATTTAAATAATAATAATAAAATTTGCTGCTATTAGGAGGAAGGCTGCAATACTACTTAAATTTGAACCAGAGATTCAACTTGTTCTCTACTCTCCTGTTGCAGTTTATATTGGAGCCAAAACTGATGGGGCCATCACAGATGCCTGTAAGAGCATGCTCAATTTAATACGAACAGCCAAGGCTGATGGTGCTGTACAAGGAGCTTTGAGGAAACACCTTCAACGTCCTAATGGTAAACCTAATCGCGAAAGCTTTGTACTGTTATGTGTGCTCATCTTGTGTTTGCTACTGCACACCCCATAATTTTAGCTTCTCCGACTTAGCGTCACACCCTTCTCCTCACCCGGCCCTCTCCGCCAAAAAGAAAAATTAAAAATAGGCTTTTATATTCAAATACTTCAGTAGTTTGCATACTTTTAAATAGTCCTTTTGTGTAAAATATTGTCTTTTTCCGCAGGACAGGCACCCCCTGCAGGACAGGCACCCCCTGCAGGACAGGCACCGCCCGCAGGACAGGCGCCGCTTGCAGGACAGGCACCGTTTGCAAGACAGGCACCGCCCGCAGGACAGGCGCCGCCCAAAGGACAGGCACCGCTTGCAGGACAGGCACCGCTCGCAGGACAGGCACCGCTCGCAGGACAGCCAATACACACCTTTGATTGGCCACCACAAGAAACGTGGCACGGTGCTGTTTTCACAGCAATGGCCACACTCAATACTGTCTGAGTTTCTGTCTGGTTTTCATTGTTTTGTTTTGTTTGTTTCTTTTTGTTTTTTTAATTTATTTACTGTTATCTGAGAAATAATTATCTCAAAATATGACAAGGATTTTTGTTTCCTATAAATAAACTTTGGTCTAAACTTCAGTTGTTTTAAAACCTTTATATTTCTTGTATCACAGAAAAGGTAATCTGAATTTCCTTTTTTATCCCTCCTACCTCAGTATCGACTTTGCTGTTATAGTTACAGTGCGGGAAATTAAGAAAATGCCGGAAGCAGGGTGAGGGGGTGGCATTCACCCTCCCCCCCCCTCTCCCCTTTCCGGCGTAGGGTAGGCCACCCGCTGCAGCGCCAGCGCGCCTGTCGCGTAGGCCACCCGCTGAAGCCGTCGCAACCGAGGGCAGGGGGGTAGAATCGGCCGGGCTCCAGGATGTCTACATAGGCTCTTGCCACGGTCTCGGCGACGTCTCAGCAACGTCTCGGCTCAGAGGCGTCGACACCGGGGGGGGCCGCGGGGCAATGCCCCCCCCCCAACTTTTGGGCAGCAGGGGGCAGGGGGGGGGGCAACAAGGGTCAAAATAATAGATAAGAAACCACTACATTTAACGTTAAAACTCATCTAAAATTGACCCTAAGCTAGAAAAGAACAGAAGTTCGGCTCTGGCTTCTCGCTCGCTTCGCTCGCGACATCCGATTATTCTTGTCCGCCTAGATGTTAGCACATATGACGAGTAACATGATGATGTATGTACTCAGGGAATATTTGAAGTCAATTTGACTCTGCAAATTCCGACTAGTTCCTTAAAGTATTCTCGAAAAACTGCATTTTAATTAACACAAGAACTCATATTTTTTTCGCTCGCTTCGCTCGCGACACGCACGGAACTTTACAGATATGGTTGGGTATTGTGTACTTTTCGAAGTTCGTTAAAAACGCTCTTTATCTTTCTAATTTTTCGGAAAATTCCATTAAAAAATTGAATTTACTCAATGTTATGCTTAAAACTTAGAAAGCACAAATTGCAAAAAATAACGGAAGCGTCAATGGCCCCTTGTAGATAGGCAACTTTCATAACACCCCTCGTTTTGCCCCTGAAAAATTGCCAGGTCGACGCCCCTGTCTCGGCTATGACTCGCGGGAATTCCCCGTGGCTCTACGCCGTCTGCACGGTGTCTCGATTCTGTTTCTGAAGTGTCTCGACAATATCTCGTGGGAGTTCTCGTGGAGCTCTGCGCGCTCCCACCGTCTGTCTCCGTGGTGTCTCGAGAGTGACTGTAGCTCGTCTCGCCATGTCGTCTCCAGCGCGTCTCTACGATGGCTTCTTTTCCAGCAGTCATTTAGACGGCCTGGAGACACGCGTGCTATCTCCATGGCGTCTCTGCGATGCCTCCCAAACGACTCGTAAGTGTCTCCATATTCATCTCCACAATGCCTCGAGAACGTCTCGAAGACGTCTGCTGAAACACTCATTAGTGTCTCGGCTGGAGACATTTTTGATCTACTTTTTTGTGTACGGGTAGGTGCTAGTCCTAATTTTTTCGCATCTATCGACCAGCAGAGCATTCCAGTGAAACTAAAGTTATTTCTCAACGCAAGAGGATGGCAAGACGAATTTTCACGCATTCCGATCATTCTGTGATGGTAATAGCCCGTAATATAGACACACCAAAACGAGTCTTTATTTAAATTCCATCCGGCAAGACAATGGTGACGTCGCGGTCCGGCGACGAATCAAACTACACCTGTATGAACATACTGCCAAAACCTACGGGGAGCGAGAGAGCGCAAAATTCATGGAGGTGCGAGGTATCGATCCCCGTTCCTCTCGCATGCGAAGCGAGCGCTCTACCACCTGAGCTACACCCCCTCACACAAATGAGTGGGTCTGTTCAAAGCAAGGCGAGATTTCTCACGATCTGCTTAAGAAGAGTGGAAGAGGGCACGAATGACATTGCATGCGCCCTAGCAGAGCAATATGTTGCGTGCTCGGACCTTTAGGTTAACGGCCCGGCACGCTTCCGCTGTGCTACTCTGCTGGCGGACGAGTGGTAACGTGCTTTTTATGAAGAGGGCTAGTCTGTGATCGGTCTAGATGTGGCGGTCACAGTGCTCTAGCAGCTGGCATAGTTGGCCTTCCAAAGCGAGGGTCGAAGGCCCGTTGGCCCGTAAGTCTACGGGTATGATTCTCGCTTTGGGTACCAGAGGTTCCAGATTTAAATCCCGGGCGGAACTCTCGGCTAACGGTCCCGTGGTGTAATGGTGAGCACGCTGGACTTTGAACCCAGCGATCCGAGTTCGAGCCTCGGTGGGACCTAGATTTTACTAGGATTGTTTTCGCCAACCAGCCGCTGTCGGAAAGTAGAGGGACGAAAAGAGGATAGAACCGTGCTAAAAAGAGAAGATGGCATTACATCCCTGGCGGGGATCGAACCCGCGACCTTCGGATTAGAAGTCCGACGCGCTTTCCACTGCGCTACAGGGACTTTAATAAAATACGCGATTGTGTGTGTGTGCGTGCGTGCGCGCGCGTGCGCGGTCGACGCAGTTGCTGACGGCCCTAGTTACATTTTTTTTCTTGTTAACCAATTTTGTGTTATTTTTTATACATCAAAAAGGAATGCATTCCCTCGTAAAAAGGTTTTATTAAAATTTAAGAGATTTTATATCTTTTTAACATAAATTTTATTAATTTCTTATAAAAGGCCTTTTTTTAAGTTAACTCTTATCACATTTTATAACGTTTTATGAAAATTTTATATGTGCGTTATAAAATTTTACAACTTTTGGTAACGATATGTTATAAAATGTTATGAAACCATGTAAAATTTTGTAACAAAGTTGTCTTTTACTACTTGTTGTATAATTGTTTTAACGCTTTTACAACATGTAGTTAAAAAGTTTTTTATAAGGGGGCTGACTTTTGTAACATGTTATCAAAACTTGTTGCCACTGTTACAACATGCTATGAGAAACCATTTTTATTAGAGAAGTGAGCCAAATGTTTTGTTACATGTTATAAAATCTAAACAACACTTTTATAACATGCTAAAGAAAAGATTTTTATTACAGAAGGGCACCAAGTTTTTTAAAACATGTTGTAAAAACTTGATAACACTGTTATAAAATGCTACAAATACATATCAATTATGTGAGTCAGCCTTCTGTTTCGTAACATGTTGTTAAAGCTTTATAACACTTTCATGACATTTAACAAAAGCATCATAACTTTATATAAAGTTTAGTGAAATGTTACAAAAAGTTACAAAAAGGTGATGGAGTGTAAAGGTATCACTTACATTTATTCAAGAATAAGTAAGCTATCACAGATTATATTCATACTTATTGGGCCGCAGGCAGACAAAGTTCTCAACTCGAATTACCTTACAGAGGATTGCATCAAGTGCGATTACTTCAGTAACCGCAGATGGTTTGATTGGAATTATATTTTTAATAACCACACCTGACTCATGATGAAAGAAAGTTCTACAATGATCTATATCGAACCGTTTAACTAATGCTATCTGCTTGCTATCAGAAGATTTACAAAAATATTTGATCTCTCCAAAGTTATTATTACTCAACAAACTATTGTAACACACGGTAAAATTATTCCTTTTTTTCTGCCTTGTGTAAAGAGAACAGGTAAAGGTTTCACGTCTTATTACTGCTCTATAATATGCCTTTAAAGGTGCTTTAAGAGAATGAAGAAGTTTCATATCCTCTTCACCAAAATTGAAGTGTGTTATTTCATTTCTAAATTCAGCAGTAAGAGGTTTGTTAGCTGCTGAGCAGTAGAGGACTCTTGCCCTTACGGCCTCTACCCCGAATGCTATTCTAATATTGTTCACTAGCTCTTTACCTTGATTTTTAGTTCCATGGATAAGTTTGGCAAGGGTACCATTAAAGCTCTCAAACATGAAGGCGGAGTTGCAATGGAGAGGTCCATGCCTTTGGACCGTAAGAGCAAGGTGACATAGTTGATGCATATAGTATGTGTAATAGTCATGTTTGTACAGCACAGCAAAAGTTCTACAAAAGACTCGTAACAACAGATTTGCTTTAATTACGTCACTCTCAGGTATACAATCTTGAAGGAGGAGTTGAAATGCAGCCACCAATAGCATCCAGTGTTGGAAGTAATCTACTTTCATATATTTAGATAAAATTATAAGAGGGAAAAACAGTAAAAAGGATCTAAACTCATTGGCTTTCCATTTACCGAAGTCTTCTGTAGATCTGGGAATTCTCGTAACAAAGTCAGGCACACTTATTTTTTTCAAAGATTCATTGATAGCATCACGATATTCTTTTAAACTCCATGGGCCATCTTTTTCAAACCATAAAGTCATAAATTCCTTCAACAAGCACAAAATAAGGTGCATATAATCAGGGAAAAAGGCAGTGCTCCTATCACAACCAGGAATCTTTGACAGTTCAGTAGGCCCTTTCACACCTTTCACAGGCTTCAGATTCCTACCTGTTTCAATTTGAGTTCTTCTTGCTTCTGAACCTTGATCTTCCATTCGCTGAGCTGTCCGAAGTACTTCCCTTTCTTCAAATGTGTACACCCTTCTTCTGGCCTTTTTTTTCTCACCAGGAACTACAGGCGGCGGTGGGAGTTTTTTCATTTTTTGCTCACAAATGTGACAAGAATATTTACCTCCATGAGAAAGTATATTTTGGAGCTGTGCTCTTGCTGGGGCATCAGCACAGAAGCAAGGTGCAGTCACGTAAGTTGTGTGCACACCTTGTGTTCTAGGGTGGGTCCACTGAACACCGTTCTCTCTTAAATCTTCTAGTTCTCTTGTAAATGGCTTCATCATGGTGTTCATATACGGCTTAGACTCATCAAGCCATACACCATTCACTAAAACGTAATTAAATCTTAAAGTAGGTGGTAGTTGAGCAATGACCCACTCCAGAGGCCACAAAGATACATTTGAACTAACACTCACTGATATTCCATCAGTGTGCCCCATTAAATCTGAATTGTATTGTCCATCAACATGGGCTCTTTTGAATTCTGATCCATCTAACAAATCAGCATAACTATTACTTAAATCTAAGTTGCTTCTGTCAGCATTATATTTGTCAATCAGATCTGCTAATCCATGATTTTCAAAAAGATTACGTATCTGATCAGCCAAAGGAATTTGAAAGAATTTGTGACTTTCACCATTGCATATAGTACATTTCATTTCTACGGTTCCCAAGTAATAGTGGCATTTAGAACAATAGTAATGACTCTTTTCAAGAGCTACAGGACTTAGTTTCTTCACACGCTCGAACAAACTGTATTCAGTTCTAGGAAAATTACTGCCCTCAGGAATGAATTTTAAAATCCCCTTTAAAATCCCTCCCATTTGTTTTTTTGATAATTTATATTTGGTAAACATATCCATTAAGAATAACACACCCTCATCTTCAGTGATTTGACAACCATCATAAATTTTGGGAGAAAAAAATTCACTGTCTGAATCATCATCACTGACATTTTGCTCTGGTTCACTTAAGTCACTGTCAGAATCACTACCTTCACTACTTTTTTCACTTTGTGTTCCTTCACTACTGCTGGCTGTACTCATGTACGATTCTTCACTGCTGCTGCTGCTGCTGCTACTACTACTGCTGCTGGAGCTAGTTTTCCGCTCTCTTGTAGTATGATATGTGATCACTTCAGTGTTGGCATTAAATATGGAATCATTATTTGTTTCTTGTAACTCAGCACTCAGTGTCATTCCATTCCCATTGTTGCTGTTGTCAACACCTGCATTTTCATTTCCAAATTGCAAGTTTGAGCCTGTAACAAGTAAATTTAAGATAATACCAACCATAAAATTGGGAAGAAACATTTGCATTTTAAATGATTGTTGATGAATAGTGAATAGTTAAAGCTACCTGATTTGTTGCCAGGTCTTGATCTTTACTAGCGACGGATTCTTTTAAGTTCTCATTGGTGAAAAGCTGACGACAGTGATCAACATTTGAAAGCCCTGGAAAATAGCTCGCCTGCAACAAAATATTGTTGTTAAGAAACAAATATAAAAAGAAATATTTAAAGGACATGTGAAACCAATTTCTTAAACAACATACCTGGTTTGTTTCCATGCAGTCAAGTCTCTGCCTTTTAACTTGTCCGTTAAAGAAGTCTAGCTGTGATGCTTGGGATAAATAAGGCGACTCGGAAACTTCGACATAGGGAGATGAAGGCACTGAACGTACAGGAGATGACTGGATGCTTCTGATTGGTGAGGACACTACACTCACAATGGGCGACGAGACTGGAGATTGAGAAGGTAGTGATGGACATGGTGATTTGATAGGAGATGACTCTGGACTTGGAGTGGGCTCCATCTGTTCAAGCCACATAACATGTAAATTAGACAGGTCAATGAATAATCCCAATTTTCTACAGATTATTTTACAATAAAAAATCAGACAATACCTTAAGGCTGACGCAAATGTAATGTGAGAAAACTCTGCAATCAGTGCGTGTGAAATCTTAGTTTCCCAAAACAAAGTTGGAATAGTAACATAACCTGAAAAGAAGAAATACGACATGTGAAGCAGGATATTTTTAAAAGGTCCACTGTATGTTTAGACAGCGGGCGACGGGCGTACGTCAATACTCACTGCACGATCCTCACATCCTTCTTTTATCGTGAACTTTTAGATACAATTAAAAAACAGCAGTGCCGGTTGCGTTGTTTTTGTTGTGTGTTTATGCTCCTCATAAGTCTTCCTGCTGTCCTTTTCTTCTTCTCCACAACCAACGGCCTCCTCGATCTGTGCTGGTCTAATGTGGTCGTTGGTGACTGAGATCGGCTTAAAGGGCTCCGTTCTGCATTACATCCCTTTGAAAACTAATTATATTTTTAAGTTTATCATATTTAAATCAAATAATATTCTTTGTTGGAGGATAAAAAGTTTTAACCTTTAGCTTCCTCATCTTAATTCCGTATTCCGGAACGCTCCGAAGCGATCGTAGTGGCGGTGAGTCGAAAGCGGAACCACTTCGGCAGTTCATTTCCGCCCACCAGACAGAGAGGTCGTGTCGTGTGGGAGCGCTGTCGGGAGGGAGGCGTGTTGGTGTGCCGCTGCCACGCGCATCCGTTGTAATCTAGCGTTCCATCCTCTTCAAAATGTCTAAAAGTAGGCTGCCGAAACTGTACTTTTTTGTAGTCAGTGGGGACTACTCGTATTGTGTTCCTTCACGCGATGTGAAGACGGTTGACTGTCGTCAAATTGCACTTGCCGATACCATCAACTTCAAATTCAACAGGCTCAGTCTCACTGGCCAAGTCAAGTTTATCTCAGGTAAGCAGTCGTGTATGTCTATAAACGGCGTGAGGAATTTTTGTCTACTGCAAATTTTGGCCATCCTAAACTCTAACCTGTGAAACTTTAACGGCTGGGCAGTCATAACCTATTATGCAGCTCGTGTCTTAGGCCGTTGCTGCAACTATTTAGTGTCAGAGCGTTCATGTTATAATTCATTGCGTAGTTTCAAAATGGAATGTCACCTTAGAAATTGAAAGACGATCATTCCAGATAATTTTTGAATCATGCTTTGACTTACAGATAGTAGGATTCATGTGAGTGATTATTTTTGTCTTATTTTCTTTCATTGTTTGCAGAGTCTGAGAAAGAAGTGATGGATGAGATCAAGAAGGACACTAAGAAAGAGAAGAAAGAGGACAGTTTCCATGACGACAAACCTCGCAAGTCTGCTCTTAAACAACGGAAGTTGATGGACGACTTGAAAAGCTCTGCGTCCAATAAGGTTTGTGCATCTTTTCTTCGCACAATTAACTTCATTCGTTCTCCGTAATTTTTTTTTCTTTTGTTTTTTCAGGCAGTACGTGATGAGGAAAGTGAGTCTAAATCTTCCAAACGAAAGAAGAAGGCCAGCGAGAAAAAACGTTTGAAAGACTGCAAGTACAAGGCTGCACTGGTTACAGAAACTGAACTTCTGAGAACTGAAAATGATGTGGATAAACCACAGGTAATGATTAGCATGATTGTAAACTGTTTTCCCATTTATTATAAAGTCGTGTCTGAACTGTTTTTAGGCCCCCGTTAGGGGTGCCTATTGCTCACGCCCGTGAGTTTTTTATTTTTATTCTTGACGATGGCCCCTTATGGCCGCGGCCAATCGTGACGAGCCGATTCGTACAAAATTACAATGAAAAATACTACGAAAAATTAGAAAATTTTTGAGATAGGTCTGATGCCAAGCTGTTTGTACGTTTTTGCATAAAATGAATTTGCATCCCTTGTTTCTATGGTAATTACGAGCCGAGCTGCCTGTGCCGAGCCAAAATTGACACCCTCCAAAATGCTCTGCCCAATAGAAATGTTTCGCGCGAAAATCCAGCCAATAAAAACGTCCGCCTGTTGCTTTGTACCTCGAAATCCAAAAGTGTCAACGCAAGGAGTGGTCACGTCAGAATCGTTGCAGATTCACGCCATGTAAAAGGGTTGACCACCAGGAGACTTTCAAACGCGACCACTAGCTGGCCGCCGCGGCTCCTGATTGTTGGCTGGGACTGTAATTTCGCCGTGGGCGGGGCTTGTGACAATACCGCCAACCTCAGAGTAAATCCTCAATTCATGTTTTCACTGAAAGATACAAATAGGTCAACCCTTGTGTTCCGCGTAAATGCGTGGAGGCTTGCACCGTTGTTTGCTAAAGGCCTGCAACATCATTTTACGTCGTTACTTAATCTAAAACTAGCAAAATATATTTTGAGTTGGTTTGAGTGGACCCCAAGGCGGCGTTGTTTATAGCTGGCCCGCACGGCGCCATGTTTGTGTCTTAAATATGAGACGGATAAAATTCACGATTTGGGCTCTCACAGAGCGTTTTGACCAAATATTTTTAATTTCTATTTCGTTTAATGGTAAGTGTGTGGCAAATGTGAAACTAGAACCCTTTAATTCTAGGCTGGCGGTTCGATTTAGTGGTTGTCAAGGCGCGTTGTTGACAGCTGGCCGGCTCGGCGCCATGTTCGTGTTAGAAATGCAAGACGCATAAAATTCACGATTTGCCTCTGTGTCTGCCTCTGTGTTCCTTGTGAATGTGTAGTGGCTTCCGTAACTGTGTGCTAAAGGCCTGCAACATAACTTAACGTCGTCACCAAATTAAAAACTTGCCAAATATATTCTAGGTTGGTTTGAGGTGGGACGCTGTCTGGCGCCGTGTCGCCGGCCCCGCCGGCCCTCTCTAACCATGGCCGCCACGGGCGGGGGCTGAGGCTCACAGCTCGCGACTTTAAATCATTATATAGAGTTATCAAAACGTTGACAAGTCGAACTGAATACGTAAATATTGTTTCTGCAATTGCAGAAAACGTTTTGGTAAGTTTGAATTCAATCTGGTGAACAGAATTCTAGAAATGGTGTATATTTTCGTAAATTATTTTACTAATCCTATTTTTTACCTACTGATTGAACCCCCTTGAAACTTTGGGAAAAGATATCTGCATGTCTAAAACTGCTAATTTCACAGTCATTTCGGCTGTCGAACATATCGTTCAGCTTAAATAAATAGCCGCTGGTGCTTAAGTTGAGGTCCCAGCCTAGAGCCATAAAAGCGACAGGACTGGGCACTCACACCTCACGCCTCCCCCAGCCGGGCCACCGGCCTTCTTTTGTTGAGGGAAGGTCCCAGCCTAGAACCTAGAAACGACAGGACTGGGCACTCACACCTCAAAAGCGCTCTGTCCTGTCGAAGGCGGCGACGCCTCCCCCAGCCGGCTGCGGATTGTCTAGCCTACGTGCCTACGTTTGCCCTGCGGCCAGGGAGTGCCAGCGAGCCAAGCCGAATCGGCATTGTCGCAGCAGGCTCGGGGCGGTGCTCGGGCGCTCGGCCCCTCTGCCCCTCTGCGTGGCGCGCAGGGGAGGAAGGAGGACCGTGGTATATTCAGTTACTTAACCAAAACAGAAGAAAAAAAATAGCTCAGTTTTTGGGACTTCTGTTTAGCGTATGAAATTCGTGATGTGATTCTCACAAATAATTTTGACTTAAGTTCTTTCTCCTTTGTCCCTGTCCCGTGTACATATTTCTCTGACATTGTTAATTTTCCATGTCCCCGAGCCGTGATTACCTCTTATTACTTTTTGGAAAACGGCTAAAATGTGAAGGGATCGAATAAAGACTGATGACTATTAAGATAGAGGAAAATCTGTCAACCTGTTGTTTTAATCTGGAGGTTAGTAGCAAGCTCTCCTTTCTTGGGAAGCTTTTCTTATTGCTATGATATATTGCTTGGACACTTGCTTTGGTAGGTTTGGGGACATCACTGTTAATTTAGGTCTGTATAAAATGCTTTTAATTTCATTCATAATATCATTTTATGACTAATGTGTTGAAAAATAGTTAAATATTTAGGAGATGTGTCACTTTACTGATTTTAGTAAGATATAGACCAAGTGAAGTTAATTGTCACTCTTTACGGTATTTTCATAGTAGTTCCAAACCTTGAAAGTCTAAGGCGAAGGGACTAAATTCTCCGGGGCCAACATGTCACTTGGTGTGGATGTTCGACCCATCATTAGCTTTTAAAAAAAGCATGGTTTGGAATTTTTGTACGTATGACGTATTTCTGCTAGAGTTGAAACAGTGAAATTATACAACATTTTAACGGGATTTTATTAAATAGAGCCAAGAAAAATTTTTCACGATCCAATCCAACCATGGATCATTTGAATCAGTATAAAAAACTGAATGTAAAACACCATGACTAGAGTTGGTATTGTGTTTCATATAGGATATTAGGTATCACTCATAACTTGAGACGGATTGGTCGAACACCAAACTTTGACCTCCTATAACTCCCAAACCATAATTTTTAAAAAAATTTCCTTTGACATATGGGTCCTTGGGGTGGTCCCAAATGATACTTAACCACTTCCAACTCAATCCGAAAACCATCATTTTGGACCTTGTGGTGATCTGACAGAGAATGACCCTTGAGCCCTGCTCAGCACTACTAAAAACCCACTGCTGGCATACACTCTTCTTCCCCTTATTATGCTTTCTCTTATTAAACAATGATTCATCAATCTCGACAGTCTTCTCAGGCCCACCTATGCGGCCTCATGTTGCCTGATCATAATTTTAACACACACCTCTCTGCAAAAACTAAACCAGTCCACAACAGTCTTCTTGGATATATCCACATCCCGCATGATGTGATCTTGGAAGAACTTATAAACCCACATATAAATAATTAGTATGATTTCACGCAGGGGCATTTTGGACTCAGCAAACCATGAACAGACGCCTACACTTCGCATACTTTGACACTTGTTGCAGCGCCAAACAAATCCATCCTGGGCCCGATTCTTTGCACCTAGCACCATGGGCCGCACATACTTCAGGAACAACCCAAATAACTAACCCCAAACAAGCCTCTAAAACAACAAGGAGGTCGATAGTAAAAGTCCACCCATGTCATTACATCCTACATCAATCACAACAGCATTTCCATTTGGTTGATCCAAAACAGAACGATGCTCTGCCTTAGCCACATTAGAAACTGATGGTTTTAAATTTAAACAATTACAAATATAGAATAAATACATAATCACCAATCCACCAATACAATCACGTACAATATTAATGTTTGGTTCGACAAACAGTTCGGGCACAGAACCAAGTTTCAATCTTATCTTCATTATGTTACCAGAATTAAAATGGTCTGAACAAAAAAGGTCATGGGACGCTATAGCCGCTTCATGAATATTAAGATTAATACATATCCATTCTATCCACTTCTTTCTCGTCCCCGGCTGTTTCGGTAACCTACACCAAATTATAAAACGTCACATAACAAATTTTCAATCCAGCGATTAAACTAACCAAAACAATTTACTCATTCATCAGTACACTTACGAGAATAAATGATTAACCTGTCCTTTTTCCTTCCGACACACAAAACACCGACGCGTCATATTTACTCAGATTCTTTTACAATTAATTCTTTTTTCTTTCTAATTCCAATTCCTAACCTACCAAATCAGTTCACAGCAGCCGGCATCCATTAGCGTTTGCCCGCGTACGTTAACTCAAATTACATACGTAACCAACATTACAACGACAAAACACGAGATCATGATTCGATCGAATAAGTTTAAATTGACTGCTTAAATTCAACACGACTTGTTTAATTTGTAAAGAATAATCAAAAATAATATAAATGAACTTCAAATACAGTCTAAATTCAATAAGTCAAAATTTAGTTTCATTTCGTTGAGGTTGGCGGCAGTGTAGTGTCAACTCCAGGAAAGCTTGCCGTTCGGATCAGTACGGCACGCCAGTCAGTGTGGCTTCGCTAATTAGATTAAATTAGATAAAGTTTAAATTTAAATTAAATTAGATTGCTAAGCCAAAAATAAAATATAATAAATAACGAAGAATGCGCGCCCGATGTGGGACTTGAACCCACGGCACTGGGATTAAAAGTCCCATGCTGTATCGACTTACCGCTAACCGGGCTCGTAGACATACGAGCCACATACCCTTGGGTACCCAACAAAGATCTGCAGCGGTCGCCTCCGGCCTACCGCTAGGGACCGCTGGCGTGGAGGGGGGATGGGCGTACGAAATCCGAGTAGGTACCGGTAGTCGAAAGCTAGGATACCCTTGCCATACTGGATGACCTGGCATCAAACACTTGGCGTGAGCGTCCTGAGTGGGTCCGGGAGAGATGACCGGTCGGTGGACAGTGCCGCACCCGCCACTGTGGGACGGTTGGCATAAACCGTCGTTACGTCAGGATGGCCGTGCGGTCAAAGGCACCATACTCAAGGGCACCCTTACCCGGTCGAGCGTGGGCTGATTGTTCTGGCTCTTATCTGAGGGTGTGGGTTAAAATCCCATTCCTGACATATGGTTTTGCTACATGTGCGCTACGTATCCTATCGCGATTTCCGTTTTGGTGTCGCCCAACAAAACGTTTTGCCTACCCCTGGAGGGACTCGAACCCTCAATCCCCGGTTTAGGAGACCGATGCCTTATCCATTAGGCCACAGGGGCGCAGCAATCATTGTGGCGGCAGACCTGGGCTCTGATGCGAGTAAGCCAGGGCAAGGACAGGAAAAGGTGCCTTGCGTGTGCGCCGCCCACCACCTGAGGTGCTGAACAGCGGTTTAAAAGAACAGGAAAAGAAGAAAAGATAATGAGCACGTAAAACGTGACCTGATTCCGCTTCGGGTTGAACCGGGCACGCTCTGCGTCTGCGTGTAAAGCTGATGTTATGACCGATACGCCACGGAACCGGAACGACATGACGATTTACGCTCAGGCGCCGCTGTGTGCCTACTCCTGTAAAGCTCGCATGCCAGTCAATTTTGTGGTCTGCATCATGACCACACGGAGATAGTGTAGTGTTGCGCATTCACTCATTCAGGGTGCCAAGCTGAAATTTGCGTGTGCTTCCAGTACTTGTCAACGGCACCAGGAGGAAAGTAATGTTCCCGTGCTTCGCATGAGCAGAGTGGCGCAGTGGAAGCGTGCTGGGCCCATAACCCAGAGGTCCGAGGATCGAAACCTTGCTCTGCTAGGCGCATTTATCTTTTGGCTACTTTTGTCTCCTCTCGAAAAGAGAAATGGGGTGATAAGAAGAAATGGGGCGTCCGGAAAAGCAGCTAGCGTGGACGAGCGGTCCAAGGCGCTGGGTTCGAACCCCATCGGTGCCACCTTTTGCCGGGCGCGCGCTCGTCGTCGATTAGTTTGAGAGTGCCGAGCGGGCTGTGCCTGTGCCCGTCTCTCTCACGCAGTCAGGATGTCCGAGTGGTCGAAGGCGTCACTCCTTATATCTCCCCCAAGTCTTCTGTTCGTCGAATGAGAGCGTGGGACAGATCCCCACTCCTGACGGAACTACTATTTTTCGAAGTGAATGTCAAAACAAGAGAGCCCGTAGTATAGACACACCCAAACGAGTCTTTATTTAAATTCCATCCGGCAAGACAATGGTGACGTCGCGGTCCGGCGACGAATCAAACTACACCTGTATGAACATACTGCCAAAACCTACTGGGGAGCGAGAGAGCGCAAAATTCATGGAGGTGCGAGGTATCGATCCCCGTTCCTCTCGCATGCGAAGCGAGCGCTCTGCCATCTGAGCTACACCCCCTCACACAAATGAGTGGGTCTGTTCAAAGCAAGGCGAGATTTCTCACGATCTGCTTAAGAAGAGTGGAAGAGGGCACGAATGACATTGCATGCGCCCTAGCAGAGCAATATGTTGCGTGCTCGGACCTTTAGGTTAACGGCCCGGCACGCTTCCGCTGTGCTACTCTGCTGGCGGACGAGTGGTAACGTGCTTTTTATGAAGAGGGCTAGTCTGTGATCGGTCTAGATGTGGCGGTCACAGTGCTCTAGCAGCTGGCATAGTTGGCCTTCCAAAGCGAGGGTCGAAGGCCCGTTGGCCCGTAAGTCTACGGGTATGATTCTCGCTTTGGGTACCAGAGGTTCCAGATTTAAATCCCGGGCGGAACTGTCGGCTAACGGTCCCATGGTGTAATGGTGAGCACGCTGGACTTTGAATCCAGCGATCCGAGTTCGAGCCTCGGTGGGACCTAGAGTTTTACTAGGATTGTTTTCGCCAACCAGCCACTGTCGTAAAGTAGAGGGACGAAGAGAGGATAGAACCGTGCTAAAAAGAGAAGATGGCATTACATCCCTGGCGGGGATCGAACCCGCGACCTTCGGATTAGAAGTCCGACGCGCTTTCCACTGCGCTACAGGGACTTTGATAAAATACGCGATTGTGTGTGTGTGCGTGCGTGCGCGCGCGTGCGCGGTCGACGCAGTTGCTGACGGCCCTAGTTACATTTTTTTTTCTTGTTAACCAATTTTGTGTTATTTTTTATACATCAAAAAGGAATGTATTGTTAAACTTTATCGCACCGATGCCTGTGTGACAGCGCAACGGTTGAACCCGACATGCATCGGGCAAACCGCCGCAAACTGAAAATGAGTTGTGTCCAGGGTGCACCTTAGTTGTTATCGGGGGCCTCTCGATCTGCGGTCAAATGCTCTTCCATACATGCTATATCACCTGGTCCTCTGTAGCCAGAAGGCGCACAGGTTGATGAGCGTTGCTTGGACACGTGCGCAGAATATCGGGACGATCCTGTCAGAGTTCGTAGTTGGAATCTTTTGAACGGTAGTGATTTGCCAGAGGTACCACGGTGAGTCTGAGTCCAGCAATCCCGAGTTCAGATGTCGGTGGGCCCATCTCTCTTTACCCCCAGACTTGCCGCGCAGTCAGACCTACCACAATAAGGTCGTTAGTGTGGAGGCGCCTGCCTCCGTAGCTCACTGGTTACGGCACCAGTCTCGTCATGATTGCAAAATCAACTGGGGGTCGAGAGTTCGATTGGGCCTGGTGGCAAGTAATAAATTATATTTTTTTGACAAAGTTCTGGTCAAGTCAGGCAGGGGCACTTTATCCAGGACTCAAATCCTGGACGCGGGCTCTTGTTTTTCGTCGTTCGCCAGATACATGCCAGAAAGAGTGAACGCACGGAGCAGAAATGAGAGATAAACTGAGCAAAAAAAAAAAGGACACCCTCCCCGGCGGGGAATCGAACCCCGGTCTTCCGCGTGACAGGCGGAGATACTGACCACTATACTACCGAGGAATAGTGAGAGGACTACGGCCGGCTATGGCTTCTGGCGGCAAAATGCGAGGCGTCGGGGTCGGACATGGCACGCTCTTATCTGGTTTTCTCGCGTGGGGCGTCGTTGCTGGTGTATATTTAGTTATTTTATTCCGGCCCGGTCATGAAGAGGTGCAGGGATAAAAGCTTGGTATATCGCTCGTACTGAGTCACCCCAGCGGAAATCTTTAGTAAAAGTCGAAAGATTTGTGCATTCGAAAGGTGATTTCGAGGATGGTCGGAGAGGTTCATTAGGAGAGGAGGAGGAGGAGACCAGTGTTGTCAAAACGTGGGAAACTTTCCTTTATTTGGGAATTGTTCAGGCAAAAGAGAAAAAAATGGTGAGAGAGGAATTTTCGAATCCAGCAAGTTCTTACTTTTATAGGGGTTTTTCGAAAAAGTTACCCGTAAAATAAAAACAGGTGAAAAACAAAATTTCACTACCCTGCGAGGGAAAAACGGCCGCCAACCTCTAGCAGCTCTGGGGACTGTGCTTCCGGAAGATGTCGTGATCAGTCGCGCGAGACGTAAGCCGGACAATGCGCTTCTCGGCATGCATCTGCCATGCCTCATAGCGGCAATAACGTTCGGCGCCGGCGGAGAGCCGCCAGGTTGCCCGGCGGGAGCTACGCGTCTTGTGCCGAGCAGGCGTGCGGGAGAAAGACGCGGGCGCCGCCAGTCCCTGTCGACGGCAGAGTCGTTGGGCGTTAGCGCTCGTCCGAGCACTCGCTAAAATGCCTCCCCCCCCAAAAAAAAATAATAATAAAATAAAATATAATAAACTAGTAGAAATCGGAGATTTGGGGCTGAGCACAGGCCCTACCGGGCGTATTATTAGGGAAAAAAAACACAATTATCTACTTTTTGCACCTTTAATAAAACCTAGGTTACTGCATTATTGAGAAAACAATTAGAAAGCTGCAATAAAAAACGCAAAGAATTAAGGACAAAGGTGGCAACCTTGCCGGCCAAGCGCGCTATAATCGCACAATTTGTATTTTATACACCTAAATCATAACTGACCATCATAAGACTACCACAACAGTTAGGAAGTAATCTCTGCAGATGGCAAAAACAATTTAATATTATGTTATGTGTATGACGTTTTCTTATTTTGTGTGAGTAACCATGGCAAAACAGTCAGAAACATCGATCTCATTTACTTTAATAACACGCTGGACCGCAAAACTCAAACACAAATCAAACCTACTTCCGGTTTCTTTTTTGTTCTTTAATCACTGCCTTGTCCCCACTTTTCATACACGACCAACTGTGACATGGCCATCGCACTTATACAGCCTATACTCTCCATTCGAAAATATTCCTCCAAGCATCACTTAATTAATTTATTATTAATTCTGTCCAACAATCAACTTTCAAGGTACGAATTCATTTTATCAGTCAATTAACCTTATTGTGCTATTCTTTCAACACCGGCCACCCATCATCGACATGTGCCGCACATGTCAAGAACTTTTTAAGTTCATAATTAACTTTGTGCTGAATGTCACTAATTAGTGACCGAATTAACTTGTGCTCAATGTCATAAATTAATGACCAATTTACTAACTTTACGATTATTCTTAACATGTTTTGATTTTCAACATGCTATCAAAATGTACTTTATATTGAAAGAGAAGCAGTCCATTAATAACTTTTCAGTCAGGCCTTAATTTGGTGTTACGTTTCATTTCAGGATGTGTGCTGCATTTGATCCATTCGCCAACTTGAATGGTGGTCCCCCAAAACCTCGGCAGGTCAACTCCCTTGTTCCTGGCATAAAGTATGAATGTACAAGATTCTACTCTCAACAATCGAAGTTCACCAAGCAAGATGGGACAACACCATACAACACAGTAGTGGAATTTGTAGGTGGTGGTTTACAATTTAAATTAATTTTGCCCAAGCTGTACGACAACCAAACACATCAGTGGATGGAATCAATGAATACACTTATCACAGCACACATGCCACCTTTCATTGTTTTTTACGGAAAATGTGGAATAGACAACGTCATTGATATATTGCAGTTTCATGAAGGTAATTACCAATCAGATCTCATGGCTAATTTTGATTCATGACATCTGCAAAACAAATTTCATTCTGTCATTTGTTTTCGATTATCTCAATAAACATAGATGATTCCAAGTTCAGTTCAGTTTTGATACGTCAATCTGTCAGTGCAAAACTAACAACAGGATAGTTTCAGTTTCATCTGTTTCATGATATGCAATTGAGTATAACATTAATCAACATTTTTAATTTAAAATTCTTAGTTTAACGTGATCTTGTTACTGATTTCCTTACAGCTGTGAATGTTTCCAAATTGGCTGCAATCCGAAGACTTCAAGGTAACGCACCCTCCACATCACCAACAACATGAACAAGCATTGTTTACTCTTTTTCATTTCTTATAAATTTTCTTCTCTTAAGTTTGTTCAACTAATTCAGTTTAAGCTAAACTCAAGACTGTGTAAATATTAATTTATTTATTACCCATTAATGTATACTGGTCATAAATGGTATTATACAAATATAACTATTCATTAAAAAACTATGAAATCAGCAACCTGACATTGCTTTCCCTTTTACGATTTCATTTTCACTCACCCTATTCTACTCCAATGCAACATAAAACCAATAACACATGAAATTCCTTTTTCCAACTTAATTTTTACTTATACTAAAACCAGCATAAAAACTAAATTAGAAACCGCCCATTTAGGGAATCGAAAATATGGTGGTTATTATGCATTTGTTATTTGTCTATAACGTACGACAAAGACCGGACAACCCTTATCTTGAAATGATAAGGCAAGCCCAAAACAAAATGTCTTTTTTCTTTCTCTTCACTTTCGACATCCTAGTTTTACTTGTCACCAAACAATCTTAACCTTTACGAGCAGATTTAAAAAATCCATTAAGTACCCCGCGAAAACCAGTTTGTATGAGTTTTGTATGCCTTTCATATAAGTTACACGTATGTACATGTACGGAATGTATATGGTCCGTACGTCGTTGTACAAACATATATGCGCAACTGTATGTAGGCAGCGACGATTTCACGTACGTTACACATACAGAACCGTACGCACATAAATGACTGTATAAAGTTATGTATGTGCAGACCAAGGAGCTCCCATACGGGCAGCATAGACGACTGTACACACATACGATTAGACATAAGGTACTGTACGTGGTGTCGCGGTGCTCCTGTACAAGCCCCATACGCCACCGTACTTACGTAAATGAATGTATAAAGTTATGTATGTGCAGACCAAGGAGCTCCCATACGGGCAGCATAGACGACTGTACACACATACGATTAGACATAAGGTACTGTACGTGGTGTCGCGGTGCTCCCGTACAAGCCCCATACGCCACCGTACTTACGTAAATGAATGTATAAAGTTATGTATGTGCAGACCAAGGAGCTCCCATACGGGCAGCATAGACGACTGTACACACATACGATTAGACATAAGGTACTGTACGTGGTGTCGCGGTGCTCCCGTACAAGCCCCATACGCCACCGTACTTACGCAAATGACTGTATAAAGTTATGTATGTGCAGACCAAGGAGCTCCGCCACGGCAGCAAACTTGGTGTCCACGAGCATTGTCGAGGGAGTAGTTGTAGGAAAACTAATATTAGTGATTAAACTTAAGAAAAATATAGGTAATCCACTTGCTTGGGTTAGGGCTATCGACTGGGCAGTACGCCAGCTCGATACGCACCGTATGTGGGCCACATACGGACAACGTGCGGACGGGAAGGGGAACAGCGATGTACATGACACCGGGCTACGACGCGCTCGTTCCCAGCGTGTCACCGTAGCTCAGTGGTAGAGTCTCGGGTTCGGAAGCCGAAGGTCCGAGGTTCAACTCCCAAGCGTAGCAGCCGACTTTCATCAATCAAGTAAGTAGAAATTTGGTAAATAAGATGGGAGGGAAGATTCAACTGAAAATAAAAAAAAATACTTGATCAAAGGTCAAAATTTTTCCAAATTTCCTTTTTAAAATGCATGGGGTACACATACGGACGTATACGGCTGACGTACTGCTCTACTGCATACAAATTCCGTCCAATCCACATGGGATAAGTATGAGGAACATATTAGGATCTACTGTATGCAAACCCTCACATCTGACCTACAGTACATATGAAACCTATATGTGGTTTCCACATACATACAGATTGTACGTACATACGAGTCACGTACTGGCTTCATACACCTCATATAAAAAACTTATGTGTTCATTACGTACAAGCCACATACAACCATTTGTATACATGCACACATACAGGGTAGTTTTCGCGGGACATGGCGGCCTTGCTCACACCACACAACGCGCTATAATCGCACAATTTTATTTACCCACAGACTTGTAACTTTCACCGCGGACTTTAAGATTAGATTACTATCCTATTCTATGTCTTCTCATATCTGGGTCTATATTTGTTACACGGCAGAGCAGAGGTTAAGCAAGCAAATGATCATTATAGCTCCCAGCTTTTCGACTTCCAATTCTGATTGGTAAAAAATGTAAACAAAAATCATATGACTTCCAGCTTCCAAGACAATATCCGAGATCGGGACCGGAAATCAAAAAAACTGGATGCTCTCTTTAAACCCTCCATACAACCTCCTCCATGCCACCAAATAACAGATAACAATTCAATGTGTTGTTTATTTGACGTAATGTAATTCGGTATAAATTAGGAAAACGGCCGAAAACATCGAGTTTCGTTTACATAACTATAACACAGCACAAATCGAACTTCTTTCCGGTTTCTTTTTTGTTCTTTAATCACTGCCTTATACCCATGATTCACACACGACCGAATGTGCATGATTACATCCGCACAATCCACACCATCCGTCCTGCCATCTCACTGCAGTCCAGTGCGCATTTCACTTCTGCGGATCATCCAAGAACATCTCGTCAAAGGATTAACCTCGTGACTCAGGAGACTTCTTCCGACCATCGATTAATTATTACGACCCATCAATCTTCTATTAAGGTACGAGATCAACTTATTAATCATCTCATCCTATTATACTGTTGTTTCAATACCGACCACCCACCATCACCATGTGTCGCACATATCACCATGTTTAACAATTATTAGTTATCTACGTCATCAAATCATCTCTTATAACCGATCCATGAACCTTACCATTCAGCACTGTAATACAATCACACAAAGTCATTCCATCTTGTTATCTTAGTCAACTGTTCATTCAATATCGGCTATCCACCATCCACATGTGCCGCACATGTTAGTCCATTATAAAATTAATAATTAACTGTGTGCTCATTGTCATCACTTACTGACCAAGCCACAAACATAATTCTTCATCACTGTTATTTAATACATGAGTTCATTGCATCTTGTTAAAACGTACAAAAACTTTCACAGAATCAAAACTCATAACCTCTGAATAATCTGCAACTAATAATTTTATCAACTACTTTTGCACATTGCAGTTCCCACTAAATATCGTTGTTCATAATCAGGTATTGCCATAATCAAGCTATTGAAACAGTTCTTTACAAGGTGCAATAATATGCATGCCAATCTTGTATGATTTGCATCCATGTCCAACTCACGGTTCACTTCTCACAAACTACAGATACATGTACTTTAATGCTCTTCTATGTTCGCTTCAATTTCAACTTAACAATAATCGTTCAACTAACCTGACTTAATTACGGCATAACTTAACTTTTGCTACTGAATGTCATTGTGCATCATAGACATAATCTGCAAAATTCTCAACATGTTTCAATTCTCAGCATGCCATTGTCATTAGTTTAACATACTTCTTTATAACTATTGCTTCATTACCTCCAACTGCTATTACATGTACTTTATGCATTAATGTGTTATGTAATTCCTTGTATATCTTTGCACATTAATTTATTTCATTACATGTGACTCATCGTCATTATGTTGTTACAGATGAGTGTCTTCCAAAAACTCAAAGTGTTGGTGACTGAGCATGCAACAAAAATTGCCCCAGACAACTTGGAACGTGGCAAGAAGTATGAAGTGTACGCCTTTAAATCAAGGCGCTCAGATTACCCCACCAAAGATGGCAGATATCCTGATAACCTGATAGCTTATTTCAAGATTAATAACCTTCGATATTATACAACTCTGCCAGCTGTATACAATAATCAGAGTACTGAAACAGTTGATGAAATGAATCAAGCCATTAAGAATGGAAATCATCCATTCATTGTGTACTATGGCAAAGATGGTCAGCGTAATCACATCATTGTTCACGAATCTGGTGAAGGTAAGATTATTGCACAAAACGCTTGCTGTTACTTTTATACATCAATTAATATAATATTACTTGCCCCAACAGAAATTGACCGTGACTTGTTGAGACAATTCACTGACAAAATGAACAACCAACAAAGCAAGAATCAGCCGTCAACATCCCAGACTCGACCATTAATGTCTTCACCTCCACGGCAGCCATCTACATCCAAGATTCAGCCATCAATGTCTTCGCCTCCACGGCAGCCATCCACATCCAAGATCCAACCATTAATGTCTCCACCTGTGCAGCACACATCAATGTCCAAGAATCGACTGTCAACATCTCCAGCTGCACAGAACCAGCCAGGATCTGATCATGAAACATCATTGACTCCTCCATTGAAACGGCAAAAAACCGATTAATTGACTATGTAACCTTTCACAACTAACCTTCAAAGGTCTGTATTGTATCTTTTAATTTAGGTGATGGTTATGACCAAGACTAATTTAATTTCAAATGATCTCCTTAGGGCAAAACTTCCTTTTGTTAGACTACTACTAATGTAGAAACACAATAAATACTTAACACTCTCCTTACTTTCAACAATCTCAAGTATTTTTGTTATGTTTCTAAAACTTTATCAAGACTGTTATGTTACATTGTATTAATTATATTCATTCAATTTCGTTAGGAGTATAACTTGTTAAATATAATTTAATTTGATCTCCAACAAGTCAAGACTGTTTTTGTTATATTTTTGTTACTAACAAATATTTAACTGTTCAATTAATAAAAATTGACTTTGTAACACCACTTTCCACCTTTCATTTCAAACATTACCCAACGCAGATACCTTTACTATAATTTGATAGTATAATATCAACTCAATAACTTTCTTTGGTTTCAAATTTTACACAAAAAATTAAAATGTATAATTAATGCGAGGCAGAAATAACGAGATGATGCCACCAGGTATACAGTCCCACCAGGTATAATCCCACCAGGTATAATTCCCACCAGATATACACGATTTTATTTTGTTTTTATATACGCGGATTCCCAACAAGTATAAATCCCACCAGATATACACCAATTTATATAAATAATTTAAGTGTGTCAGCAAGTATAATTCCCACAAGATATAATTCCCAACAGGTATAATTCCCACTAGGTATAAAAATAAGAAATAAACGAAGTGACAAGGTAATTCTTTTATTAATTTTCACGTGTTTGAAAAGTGTTAAAACTTCAGGTACATTTTCAGCAAACTCATTTTTGCCGGGCCTGAGATTGTGGGATGCTCGGTTCGGGATTTACGGAACGTTGTACCCGTACTACGTTATGACTTCAGGGCAGAAAATGACCTTTTTTAAAAGTTTCTATTTTGGAAACTGTTTTGAGTCACGATCATGAGTGGTGGTGAGGTGATACCTGACACGAACGGACAATGACGCGCGATGTCGTTCTGCCCTCATTTTGTGAGACGGCGCTGATGTCTGACGAACGAGCAGCACACAGGTGACACAGCAGACGACAAACTGACTCACCGCGGCTTAAATAAATAAAATAAATAAATAAATAAGTGTATATCTGGTGGGATTTATACTTGTTGGGAATCCGCGAAAATAAAAAAATAAAATAAAATTGTGTATATCTGGTGGGAATTATACTTGGTGGGATTATACCTCGTGGGAATTATACCTGGTGGGATTATACCTGGTGGGACTGTATACCTGGTGAGACCACCCCGAAATAACCTAACATGCTTCATAACAAACCATCCAAGATTAATCTATTGCAAAGCCTACAGTACAATTTACTAAACCTCAAACTACATTTAAGCAAATTGCTGCTTATGACTTGCTATGATGCCCAACAGATACTTCTTTTCAGTACAGTAACATCTCAATTGTCAGCAACATTTTGATACATGATGCACTGACACAAATAGCCTTTGTTTATGGATTTCATAGAACTCGAAATAATTGTAAAAATTCACAGTTCTCTCAAATTTTATTGTTATTAATGATTAATGAAACAAAAGACTATTATAATCAGTCTTAAAAAAAATCACATGATACAATTGTTGATTGATTCAAAAAAATAATTAATGGAATATGCATAGACATAATACATCAGACTTTTACTCCTTCACAGATTTCGTGGTCGGTAGTTTTGGATTGGAGCAAATCCAATGAACATCCGTTCTTCGCATAACACAGAATAATGTAGAACCTGGATAATGAAATGATATAATGTTAATTGCATTAAAATTTAAAAACTAATCATACAGCAGTTAACGAAAAACTTTTACATACTGTTAAAGCATGAATAGCATCAGTCTCCGAATCCATGATAACATACGCAAACTGCTTTGACTGGTTTTTGCTCCTGTTTTAAAATTACAACTATTACATACTATTTAAAAAACCAACACAAAATTTAGTGACATAACTAAACTTACTTCATTAATGTTATAAGTAATGGACAGAACCCTTTAGATGCAAAATGCTTCTTCAAATCATCTTTGGTAACAACATTACTGAAACAGAACAACATAATGAAAATCTACTGTATACAATACACACACATACATAAAGACAGTTGCCCACCTAATATTGCACACATAAAGTTTATGTGTAGGTGAATAAATGTCAGGAATCTCCTTCCTCACATAATCTTCATATTTTTCAGTCTCATAATTAACACCAATATCAATATCTTCCTCAACACTAGACACATTTATATCTAAGGGATTAATGTCAATGACTGAAACTTTCAACACGTGATGCCCAACACGTCTCATATTCAAATGTTTCACAACTGAAATAGAAACAAAATCAACATCATTTTTGTAACATCATTTAACAAATTAATGGTGCCACTTTATTGATTGCATTTCAATACTAACTGTGATTTGCTGCAGCCTCAGTATCCATTTATACATAAGCTTTCTTAATATCAGCATGTACTTTCAAACGTCGCACATTGCCATACAAACCTTAAACATAACAGTTATGTTATACAATATTTTGGTTACCCAATATCATTACAATTCAGATACGATTAGTACTTACTAAAAAGGCTGTAGATTGCATGAAAGTCAAATTTCTGACAACTAATTAATGCAAAATCATATTACTATTAAAACAACTTCCAACAAAATTTCATACATACATTTACACTGAACTCATGAATACATACAACTGTCTTTAAATGAGTTCCTTGGGATATAGGCACTGATGATAATTTGGAATTAATTGGAACCTACAAAACCCAAATATGGTTACAAAAAAAACAACTAAAAACACCTACAATTAATTATGTTCTAGCTACAGTACTGTTCCTATTAAACTTACTTCAACAAGACCACTTTCATTAAAATTAATTTCATTGTTAAGTCCTGTTTCAGTCTCATCAACAGGGATTAATACACCCACATTCCGATCAACATCAGTCACATCCATCTCAGTAATTTCAGCAGACTCATTAATAACATTCGCCAACTTTTCGTCATGGTTCATATCAACAAGATTGTCATTATGTGCACCCTCATCATCACTAAATATAATGAAATCAATGTCAGACGATTCTTTTGCCTGCAATAATATACCAAAAAATAAACAATAATTCACTTAAATCTTTTTATACTAGATAATCAATACTAACCTCACTTGTCTCCTTCACAAAATTAATGGTAGAAAATTCAGCTATAGCATTATAATTAGGATTAATAAGCACTTCCTCAATTTGTTTCCTTAAATCTTCCATTAGATCGTCGCACTTTAATTTAAAATCAACATATAAATTGTGGAACTTGGCGCTAAAATGATCATCAATTTCTTTCAATTTCTTATTCATTAATTGGTAAAATGGATGATTAACCTGCAAGCTACAACCTGCTAACAAAATAAGATTAAATGTAATTCAGATTCAATACTAATCAGTACAAAATAAAGGAAAAAATCTTACCATCCACTTCTACATTATTATTAAGTTCCAAACAAAACTCAGAGTTTTTCACTCTAATGGGTTCAATAATCCCTTGCTTCCTCCTTCCGAGGCCTTGCCCCACTTCATAACCGAACTGGATAACATAACCAAACATAAATACAAATTAACCAATACAATGCTATAGGACAGTTTCCAAATTTATTGAACTTTTAAGTCATGTGCTTCCGATCAATAACAAATAAACATTTCAAACTATACACAAATTTCGGTAAATGTCGTTACAATCCAAATAGGTTATGTAAATCAACTAACTTTTTCCAAGTACATTTGCCCGAAAACAGACTTCACGGGCTTATCTTCACCACCTTCCGCCATTTTCAGACGTTGCAAACAAACTCTTAATATTAATTAATTGATCACAGTTGGATCATTAATTAATTAATTAAATTAATATGTCGTGAACAAACTCCAACATCCACACACCATGCCGCTACTAATACTAATACCACAGCCTGTGAACAACTCAGAACCGACCGAAGAGGATACCACACTTCGAGCCAAACATTATTCACAGTTACGGTCACGTCATCTTTCATTTAAAAGCAGTGAAACACCAAACCTCACCTCAATGCAGATAAAAAATAATAGGCTGCAGACTACATCATCATAACAACAATAATACGCCACAGCTTTAATAATGATTCTGAAGTTCCTCCTCAAAAGCTCTTCTATCAATCAACTCGGACCTTTTTCGCAAAGAATCCAAACGATCAAATCCAAAATCTTTTAATAAAAGTCCTTCAAAACTCCGCACTCTTGAAAGAGCAACATAGGTTAATCCAAGAGAGAATTCACGTTTCCCGATACTGATGACAGCCTATTAGCAAACAATAAATTATGTGCAACAAAAGAACACTAAAAATACAAACAACAACAACAACAAAATATTCAGTTAAGACTCACTTGATCAAGACTTAAACCTTGGCTTTTATGAATTGTGCAAGCATAACTCAATACAACAGGAAATTGTTGTCTACTACAAGAACCATGACTGGATTTCCAAGAACTAACAACTGGCCCTATGGGAACTAAATTATTAGGGCCAATACCAGGTCCTTTGTAATTATCAAATTGACACATTAATATTCGGGGAGTACCAAAAGGAGGTTCATTGTCTTCATCATATAGAATATCCACTAAAGTGCCCATAGTACCATTCACTAATCCTTTCTTGGTCCATAAATTTCGTTTCAACATGATTCGAGCACCCCGGCCCATGATTAATTCACTTGGCAAACCATTAGCTTTGTCTTCAGAACCATATTTTGCACCATTGCCATTGTGTTTTGCCGGAATAATTGCTACAGGTACAAGATTTCCTGCATCATCTGTTAATTCTTTCAAAGTTTTCTTATTGTGCTTTGCAACGTCTTCTTTAGTGGAAAACAATCTAATGGCTTTATCAAACTTCTTCACTTCATCCACAGTAACATTACTTTCAAATCGTTGCTGCAAAACACTATAATCTTCAATATTGGCTAAACCCATGCTAATACGATCTAAAAGACCTTGAAATGCTCTGTCTTTTTGTCTGTGACATTGAGTTAAAACAAACAAACAATCAAATGAATTAAAGAGGTTTTTGCCATGTAATGATTCAGGTCTTAGTTCACTCCTTGCATACAATGGTTGATTCATGACAGGAGGAAGCTGACGATAGTCACCAAATAAATAAAAATTCAGTCCACCAAAAGGTTCTTGAATCCCAGTTCCTTGCCTTAATCGAAAATCAATATCTCCCAATAATGAACAACAAATGAACGAATATTCATCAATAATCACAAATTTAACTTTTGAAATGGTATCACAAAATTTTCGAGCACTTTCACCAGTCAACTCTGAAATACTGCCACCTTTTGCTGGTATACTTAATGATGAATGAATAGTTGCTCCACCGACATTAACAGCAGCTACTCCAGTAGGCCCCAAAAGCATAACAGAACCTTGACCAAATTCTCTAGTCACTTTATTGACAAGATACCTTATCAACAAACTCTTACCAGTTCCTGTAAAAATTTAAAAAAAAAATTACTTTTTCAGTAATGCCTTAGAATACATAACATTGTACACAGTACATTTACCAATAACTAAAACTACAACTCAAATACCTCAGTTTTGTTGAAATTAAGTTCAGTTCAGTTTTGTTCAGTTCGATTCAGTAGCACTTGTTCCATTAATAAATAATAAGACCCATAATAATTCCACTTTACTTTAAGAGCTTCATTATTAACAAAATTACAAACATGTCAATTATAATCACATAGAACAAACTACAAACTGGTCCACACCAAACAATTTATAACAAACAACTTACCAGCTTTTCCTTGCACCAAAACCTTTTTAGGTATACTATTATCATTAATACCATTCTTCAAGGCCTCAATTTGCCTTTCCATTACATTTTTAACTAAAGTTTGCTCACTTGAAAAGTTAATGTCTGGCAAGTCTACCACAATGTTTTCAGTATATTCATAGTTCTTCTTTTCATTTTCAATAAACTTCTCTAAATACTTAAAATCACCAAAGCAATCATACAAATGTGAATTGGCATGCCAATCATACTTTATATCAACTTCACGCATTCCAGGGTTGACATCATCAGGAGCAATATTTGCTATAAGCCTCTGAGCAATCATCCAATCTTCATTTGCAACAACATCAAGATTTTCATTCACATCATTTTCACATTCTTCAGTTTCTTCAGGTTCTCTAACCACATTATCAGTTAAATCAACAGTTTCTTCAGAATTTGCAACATAATTTCTTTTAAAATATGACTCCCAACTTTCATCATCTCCCTTATCTAGAGGTTTCTCATTTGACCAAGGAACATGTAACAAAACTTGTTGCCTATAATACTTTTCATTATCATCACCAATAATTTTCAACCGTGGGAACACTCTAACAATATTGGGCTTCTTTTTACTTCTGTTCCACGTTTTACAATTATAAAATTTGGCAGCATTCCACATTGACACATCACTCAATACATTTGGCCTATTACCATATTTTTCCATAAATGATGAACTACTCTTCTGAGACAAATTGTTCAGTTCACCATCTTCAGAATTAATGTTCAGTAAAGTCCACCTTGCTTCATTAGTTTGAACCACAACAAAATTACGTCCAGCACAATTAAATAATTTAGCACCCATCATTATGTGACAAACTTCTTGAGCACTTATATCTCTTTCAACACAGTTCTTAATTAATATTTTCTGAATGGCTCGTCTTGCATGATCACCACCACTAATAGAATTACACACTAGTTCACAAATATCCAATAATGATTTAGAACTGACTTCCGATTTGGACACATACTTCGTAATGTAATCAATAACAGCAGATTTATGAAGAATGGGACAAATGTCCATATTAGCTCTCCACGTAGCAATAATGAATGGGTTATACTTATTCAACAAAGGATCATTCCTTTCAGGAACAAAATCATAATTACCCGACTTCTCATTCAAAATTAATTCTGCTGCTTCAGTTATATCAAATGGAAAACGGAAACGACACACAGTCTCCTTCTGCTTGTTCAAACGCAAACAGTATCCAGGACTGCATCTCGTGTGTCTCTGCACTTTTTTCAATAACTGACTAATATCTGTTTCAAAATCTTGCACTTCTCCATACCTAACTTCACAAGGATGTTTCTCAGGCATGTCAACATTAGAATTAGGATTAATGGCAGAAATTAATCCTTGAAAATACGTCTTCACAAACAACTTCTCTTCTTCACTACCATTCAAAAATCTTTCAACATTCTTTGGAGCACCTTCCAACCAAAACAAGCCATGCACATGAGGACTACCCCTGTAGAAAATAAACAAATAACAAATTACACACCACAATTTTATACACACTACATTAAAACACATAACATACCTGTGTTGATATTCAATACGATACCAATAATCACTCACTTTATACTTCGGTTCCAAAACCTACAAACAAATAAAAAACAGAGCCAAATAAATACCTATACATCATAAAATATATTACAACAAATTTCTCCAAAATTACCTCCTCAATATATATTTGCAACCTATAATCAAAAAACAAATCAACAATAAGAGGATTCTCTTGAATTAATGATCTTCTCTCCTTCATTGATACTTCACTTATATTTTTTCCACTCAAAATTCTATATAGATCAGGCCAATAAAAATCAGCTGCACTTAGAGTTAGAAAGATAGTAGGAAGTCCTATTTGCTCCACCATATCTCTTAATTCACCACACCTACTCTTCCAATATGCCTTAGAACCTTTCAGATTAGAACCCATAAACATGAGTTTATTGCGAGCACTCACATTAGAAGCCAAGTGAGCCTTTAATTCTTCAACATTCATTTCTTTTAAAACTGAATCTTTGTCAACAAAAACTTTGCCAGCCTTTATAGCAGTATGCCTCAACCACATATTGAAAGCAAAAAATCTAAATGTTGCATGTTTTCCAAATCTTCCATCTTCATAGGAAAGTAAATGTTTAAAATATTCATGCATATGAACTTTCTTTTCTCTAACATCATGTAAGTCACATTTTCCATAAGGAAACAAACATGGAAAAGCTTTAACTATAAAACCAGCGTCAAATTCATTGACAGGATCACTACCCAAATTAGGCCACTGTAATGAACTGTTGATTAATTGATCCTGATTATATACAGGTACGAAAGGTACACCAGAAGACGCAATATTTTCAATGGATTCTGTTTCACTTCCAACTAATTCATCATCTAATTCAGCATCAATATTTTCCTCACTTTCAACGCCATCAATAACCATTGAGTTTACTCTATCATACACATTCCCATCTATAGGCAAATCTGCAATATTTTCTTCTGAAATCTCAATATATTTATAATAATCATTGTTCACTTTCAACCATACCAGAGCATCACGAACTTTCCCAGCTCTTACTTGAAAATCACAGCTCTTCTCAGTACCATTTCTGTAGGTAACAGTTAATACAGAATTAAGCTCTTCAATTCGATACGGTAACATTGTTGCAAAACCTTTCACATCTTGCAAAAAATTAATAACATTCCCTTTGTATCCATATTGACATCCCTTCAATTTGAAAACACTCAGCACAGGGTGTATTAATGCAATTAATAACTGCTCTACAAATGTTAGACCCAACAGCTCTTCCGGAACTATGCCTGGATCCATATTGTTCTGATCAGAATATTTCCAACAAACAGCTTTCTTCCTATGTGCTTTTTTCATGTTTGAATAACACAAATACTTCTCTTTACATATATCACAGTACTCTTCCTTCATACTTTTCAACTTATCCTCAAACTTAGCACACAAATTTCTATATTCACAATTAATATCATGTCTTCTGATTTCTAACTCTGGATTCTCAGCAACCAAAACACAATTACTACTACCACCTTCAGCATTAGCAGAATTTCCTGTGAAATTAGATAAGATTAATATAAACCAAACACACAAATAATCAAATAAATAAACTAAAACTTACCATCACTACTCAGGCCAGGTCGACAAAATGAACCAACATTTTCCAACAAATTAATAGGCCCTTTCAGAATGGGCACAGCTGTGTTCTTTAACCTCTTCCTTTCACAAGTAGCAAACATATTGTCAGGAAAATGGTCAGAACACACAAAATCCGTTTGGTGTAAGTTTCGGATATCTTTTGATAACAATTCTCTGTTATCACAAAACATCATCCAACTACGACACCTAAACATAGACAATTTCATTTCCACAACTCATTTCAAATTGCATTACTAACAATGACAATAATTAATACTATTACCTTTTAATTTCATTATCATCCACAATATACTCCTCATTAACAAGTTTCATTACAGGAGGGAAACGAAACATACTATGACTGACATTGTTACTAACACATCCTTCAACAGAACATAACCGTCGAACTCTTTTCTTTGCCTTGGTTTGCTAGATTAAAAATATAAATATTAACCCATACCATTCTAAACTAAAGCCCCACATACAAACATTAAACAAATATGAACACACATTTACACTTGCCGAAACAGCAACAAATTCATTATTCTCTTCTACATAAACATCACTAAGTCTTGTCTCCTTACAACTACTGCCAACAACCATCGTAGCACAGTCTGATATATGATGTGATGTGTCTTGTATTTTTGGATTCTCAGCAACCAAATCATAATTACTACTACCACCTTCAGCATTACAAGAATTTCCTGTAAAATTATACAAGATTAATATAAATAACAAAAACCAATAATCAAATAAATAAACTACGCTTACCATCACTACTCAGGCCAGGTAAACAAGATAAACCAACATTTTCCAACAAATTAATAGGCCCTTTCAGAATAGGCACAGCTGTGTTCTTTAACCTCTTCCTTTCACAAGTAGCAAACATATTGTCAGGAAAATGGTCAGAACACACAAAATCCGTTTGGTGTAACTTTCGAATGTCTTTTGATAACAATTCTCTGTTATCACAAAACACCATCCAACTACGACACCTAAACATAGACAATTTCATTTCCACAACTCATTTCAAACTGCACTACCAACAATGACAATAATTAGTACTATTACCTTTTAATTTCATTATCATCCACAATGTACTCCTCATTAACAAGTTTCATTACAGGAGGGAAACGAAACATACTATGACTGACATTATTACTAACACATCCTTCAACAGAACATAACCGTCGAACTCTTTTCTTTGCCTTGGTTTGCTAGATTAAAAATATAAATATTCACCCATACCATTCTAAACTAAACCCCACATACAAACATTAAACAAATATGAACACACATTTACACTTGCCGAAACAGTAGCAAATTCATTATTCTCTTCTACATAAACATCACTAAAACTTGTCTCCTTACAACTACTGGCAACAACCATCAAATCAGAATCTGATGTATGATGTGATGTGTCTTGTATTTCTGGATTCTCACTGACCACATCATAATTACTACTACCACCTTCAGCATTACAAGAATTTCCTGTAAAATTATACAAGATTAATATAAATAACACAAACCAATAATTAAATAAATAAACTACGCTTACCATCACTACTCGGGCCAGGTAAACAAGATGAACCAACATTTTCCGACAAATTAATAGGCCCCTTCAGAATGGGCACAGCTGTGTTCTTTAACCTCTTCCTTCCACTGGTCAAGAACATATTTTCAGGAAAATGCTCAGAACACACAAAATCCGTTTGGTGTAAGTTTCGAATGTCTTTTGATAACAATTTTCTGTTATTGCAAAACAACATCCAACTACGACACCTAAACATAAATAATTTCATTACCACAACTCATTTCAGATTGCATTACTAACAATGACAATAATTAATACTATTACCTTTTAATTTCATTATCATCCACAATATACTCCTCATTAACAAGTTTCATTACAGGCGGAAATCGAAACATACTATGACTGAGATTATTACTAACACATCCTTCAACAGAACACAGTCGTCCAACTCTTTTCTTTGTCTTGGATTGCTAAATTTAAAATTAAGGTGGAACTCCAATGAAACAATCTACGCTACCCATCACCCATCATTCGCCACCCATCACATGCGATTTAGTGTTTTTACATTCCAAAATACAATCATGAGGTGTGTAGTCATATTCATTGTTCACACACATCCTAATCCTTAACAACAACCCGAGTTGCACGCGTAAATACACGAAATAGCAAGTGATGGGTGACGGATGATGGGTGATGGGTAGCGTAGATTGCTCCATTGGAGTTCCACCCTTAAAATATTAACCCATACCATTCTTAACTAAAGCCAGCATACAAACATAAAATAAATATGAACATACATTTGCACTTGCCAAACCAACAACTAATTCATTATTATCTTCTTTATAAACGTCACTAAAACTTGTCTCATTACAACAACTGTCAACAGCCATCACATCACAGTCTGATAAATGACCCACCGTTTCATCTGTAACTTCCCTTGCCACTCCATCATAATTTACTCCAAAACTCTACAACAGGTAAAAGCATGTAGAACAAACATTGCAAAAATCACACATAAACTACTTTAACTCACCTCTCCATTACTTGAGCATGTATCAAACTCAAACTTGGCAGCTTCCATCAAGTCATTGCCACATTCACTCCCTATTTCCATTGTCAAGTTATCATTAGTTAATGTATAACACTGCAACAAATTCAATAATAAACAACACTTTATACTTGTATATATAAACATTAACATATAAACTACTATTACTAACCAGACCACTCTTGGACGAAACTACAAGTTCAGTTGCAGCAACTTCAAACAAATCATTACATCCTCCACTCTCATATTCCATTACCTGATCATTATTCACTTCATAACACTACAACAACATTAAAACAATACATAAAACAACCAATTTCTGCAAACTCACACCAAACACTTCATATTAAAAGAAATCAACAGTAAACTGGTGCAACATCTAAACTTTCTAAATTATTTTAAAACTTCGACGCACCAACGCATCATCGACCCATAAAACAACAATTTATAATTGATACAAAACAATAGCTGTCATCATTACTTTCCCTAATCTACATCATATTGTCTTCCCTCAAAAATTAAATTCCAAACAACTTACCTCTCCAGTATTGGATGAAACAAAAAGTTCAGTAAAACCTTCTCTGAAAATGTCATCACTTCCTACATTAATCACAACACCATTTCCATTTGCTTCATTCAAAACCGGACAATACTCTGCCTCAACCACATTAGAGACTGATGGTGTGTCAATTAATTCATCAATATTTCGTAATTGCCCAAATGAGCCTGGCACAGCAGGCTAAAAAAAAAACACAAATCACATATTAATAAATTCAAATACATATTCACCGATCCCCCAACACAATCACGTACAATATTAATGTTTGGTTCGACAAACAGTTCAGGCACAGAACCAGCTTTCAATCTTCTCTTCATTATGTCACCAGGTTTAAAATGGTCAGAACAAAGAAGAACATTGGACGCTATAGCCGATTCATGAATATTGAGATTAATACAGATTAATTCGATCCACTTTTTCCTCGTATCCGGCTGTTTCGGTAACCTACAAAAAAATTACTTGACTTGAATAAAAGCAATGATTACTTCAATCCGACAACAGAAATAACCAAACGAGTTGACAATTGATTCGTACGAAACAGTACACTCACCCATAAAAGTGATTAACTTGCCCATCTTGTTTGCGACACACAAAGCACCGACGACGTCCCATATTTCCTCCAAACCTTTATCTACGCGACAGAACAGTTCTCAGCAGACGACTACACGTTTTCCCGCGGCATTTAACTCAAATTAAACAAACTGCCAACATCACAATGACAAAACGCAATATCGACTAAGTTCTTGTTTCCTCCTTGGATTAAATTAGAATAAAAGCGAATGGTTTCTTAGGTAATGAATAATTAAAATAAAATGAATGACCCTCACATTCAGTCTAAATTCAATAAGAAAAAATTTAATTTTATTTAGTTAAGGTTGGCAACATGCCCACGTGTAAATGCCCATGAACCAAGAAAGTTTGCCGTCGGGATCAGTACCACGGATCGTCACGTATGGCTTCGCTAATTAGATTAGATTAGATTAGATTAAGTTTAAAATTAGATTAAATTAGATTGCTCAGCCAATAACGAAGAATGCGCGCCCGATGTGGGACTTGAACCCACGGCACTGGGATTAAAAGTCCCATGCTGTATCGACTTACCGCTAACCGGGCTCGTAGACATACGAGCCACATACCCTTGGGTACCCAACAAAGATCTGCAGCGGTCGCCTCCGGCCTACCGCTAGGGACCGCTGGCGTGGAGGGGGGATGGGCGTACGAAATCCGAGTAGGTACCGGTAGTCGAAAGCTAGGATACCCTTGCCATACCGGAAGACCTGGCATCAAACACTTGGCGTGAGCGTCCTGAGTGGGTCCGGGAGAGATGACCGGTCGGTGGACAGTGCCGCACCCGCCACTGTGGGACGGTTGGCATAAACCGTCGTTACGTCAGGATGGCCGTGCGGTCAAAGGCACCATACTCAAGGGCACCCTTACCCGGTCGAGCGTGGGCTGATTGTTCTGGCTCTTATCTGAGGGTGTGGGTTAAAATCCCATTCCTGACATATGGTTTTGCTACATGTGCGCTACGTATCCTATCGCGATTTCCGTTTTGGTGTCGCCCAACAAAACGTTTTGCCTACCCCTGGAGGGACTCGAACCCTCAATCCCCGGTTTAGGAGACCGATGCCTTATCCATTAGGCCACAGGGGCGCAGCAATCATTGTGGCGGCAGACCTGGGCTCTGATGCGAGTAAGCCAGGGCAAGGACAGGAAAAGGTGCCTTGCGTGTGCGCCGCCCACCACCTGAGGTGCTGAACAGCGGTTTAAAAGAACAGGAAAAGAAGAAAAGATAATGAGCACGTAAAACGTGACCTGATTCCGCTTCGGGTTGAACCGGGCACGCTCTGCGTCTGCGTGTAAAGCTGATGTTATGACCGATACGCCACGGAACCGGAACGACATGACGATTTACGCTCAGGCGCCGCTGTGTGCCTACTCCTGTAAAGCTCGCATGCCAGTCAATTTTGTGGTCTGCATCATGACCACACGGAGATAGTGTAGTGTTGCGCATTCACTCATTCAGGGTGCCAAGCTGAAATTTGCGTGTGCTTCCAGTACTTGTCAACGGCACCAGGAGGAAAGTAATGTTCCCGTGCTTCGCATGAGCAGAGTGGCGCAGTGGAAGCGTGCTGGGCCCATAACCCAGAGGTCCGAGGATCGAAACCTTGCTCTGCTAGGCGCATTTATCTTTTGGCTACTTTTGTCTCCTCTCGAAAAGAGAAATGGGGTGATAAGAAGAAATGGGGGCGTCCGGAAAAGCAGCTAGCGTGGACGAGCGGTCCAAGGCGCTGGGTTCGAACCCCATCGGTGCCACCTTTTGCCGGGCGCGCGCTCGTCGTCGATTAGTTTGAGAGTGCCGAGCGGGCTGTGCCTGTGCCCGTCTCTCTCACGCAGTCAGGATGTCCGAGTGGTCGAAGGCGTCACTCCTTATATCTCCCCCAAGTCTTCTGTTCGTCGAATGAGAGCGTGGGACAGATCCCCACTCCTGACGGAACTACTATTTTTCGAAGTGAATGTCAAAACAAGAGAGCCCGTAGTATAGACACACCCAAACGAGTCTTTATTTAAATTCCATCCGGCAAGACAATGGTGACGTCGCGGTCCGGCGACGAATCAAACTACACCTGTATGAACATACTGCCAAAACCTACTGGGGAGCGAGAGAGCGCAAAATTCATGGAGGTGCGAGGTATCGATCCCCGTTCCTCTCGCATGCGAAGCGAGCGCTCTACCATCTGAGCTACACCCCCTCACACAAATGAGTGGGTCTGTTCAAAGCAAGGCGAGATTTCTCACGATCTGCTTAAGAAGAGTGGAAGAGGGCACGAATGACATTGCATGCGCCCTAGCAGAGCAATATGTTGCGTGCTCGGACCTTTAGGTTAACGGCCCGGCACGCTTCCGCTCTGCTACTCTGCTGGCGGACGAGTGGTAACGTGCTTTTTATGAAGAGGGCTAGTCTGTGATCGGTCTAGATGTGGCGGTCACAGTGCTCTAGCAGCTGGCATAGTTGGCCTTCCAAAGCGAGGGTCGAAGGCCCGTTGGCCCGTAAGTCTACGGGTATGATTCTCGCTTTGGGTACCAGAGGTTCCAGATTTAAATCCCGGGCGGAACTGTCGGCTAACGGTCCCATGGTGTAATGGTGAGCACGCTGGACTTTGAATCCAGCGATCCGAGTTCGAGCCTCGGTGGGACCTAGATTTTACTAGGATTGTTTTCGCCAACCAGCCACTGTCGGAAAGTAGAGGGACGAAGAGAGGATAGAACCGTGCTAAAAAGAGAAGATGGCATTACATCCCTGGCGGGGATCGAACCCGCGACCTTCGGATTAGAAGTCCGACGCGCTTTCCACTGCGCTACAGGGACTTTAATAAAATACGCGATTGTGTGTGTGTGTGCGTGCGTGCGCGCGCGTGCGCGGTCGACGCAGTTGCTGACGGCCCTAGTTACATTTTTTTTTCTTGTTAACCAATTTTGTGTTATTTTTTATACATCAAAAAGGAATGTATTGTTAAACTTTATCGCACCGATGCCTGTGTGACAGCGCAACGGTTGAACCCGACATGCATCGGGCAAACCGCCGCAAACTGAAAATGAGTTGTGTCCAGGGTGCACCTTAGTTGGTATCGGGGGCCTCTCGATCTGCGGTCAAATGCTCTTCCATACATGCTATATCCCCTGGTCCTCTGTAGCCAGAACCCGTATGGAAGCGTGCAGCTGAAAATGGTGTTAATATGGATTTTATTTCGTCCTTCGGCCAAGACGTAATTGTGACGGTATCGAGACGGTATCGAGACCACTGGAAGACGAACTCATGTCGATTTTAAGACGACATGGGGACGACAAACGATTTGAGAATCGTCGTCGGTTTCTCCTCGCGATGTGGTCGCCTGCGGTCACAATCTCGTCTTAATTTGTTCCGTTTTAAGACGAGAAAATGACCAGTTCGAGACCAACTCTCGGGGACGCGATTGAAAAATGGGAAAAGAGGGGAGCGGGCCGCCTGGCCTGGTCCCGGACAGCCGACCTGCCGGTCACGAAGCCAGCTCGATGCGCGCTTGGCCAGAGCGCTCACCTGCCGGCAGCGGGGCGAGCGGCGACCAGAGTCCAGCCGGTCCAGCCACGCCATGTGATCTCTGCGCCGTCTGCTCGTACTAGCTTCCGATCAACTGGGACTGGCTGGACCAGCAGCAGCTTGGCTCTGCTCAGCCAATCAACGGGCGTGCGCGCGTTATCAGTTCAGTTCACCGCACCGCTATACTGAGGCCAGCCTAAGGTCGATCTTTTCACAGCACGGGCAGCATAGGAGTTTGCAGGGGAGTAGGGCTGAGGAAACGGCCGACCTTAGGCTGGCCGACAGGTGAGCGCTCTGGCCAAGCGCGCATCGAGCTGGCTTCGTGACCGGCAGGGCGGCTGTTCGGGACCAGGCCAGGCGGCCCGCTCCCCTCTTTTCCCATTTTTCAATCGCGTCCCCGAGAGTTGGTCTCGATCTGGTCATTTTCTCGTCTTAAAACGGAACAAATTAAGACGAGATTGAGACCGCAGGCGACCACATCGCGAGGAGAAACCGACGACGGTTCTCAAATCGTTTGTCGTCCCCATGTCGTCTTAAAATCGACATGAGTTCGTCTTCCAGTGGTCTCGATACCGTCTCGATACCGTCTCAATTACGTCTTGGCCGAAGGACGAAATAAAATCCATATTAACACCATTTTCAGCTGCACGCTTCCATACGGGAAGGCGCCCAGGTTGATAAGCGTTGCTTGGACACGTGCGCAGAATATCGGGACGATCCTGTCAGAGTTCGTAGTTGGAATCTTTTGAACGGTAGTGATTTGCCAGAGGTACCACGGTGAGTCTGAGTCCAGCAATCCCGAGTTCAGATGTCGGTGGGCCCATCTCTCTTTACCCCCAGACTTGCCGCGCAGTCAGACCTACCACAATAAGGTCGTTAGTGTGGAGGCGCCTGCCTCCGTAGCTCACTGGTTACGGCACCAGTCTCGTCATGATTGCAAAATCAACTGGGGGTCGAGAGTTCGATTGGGCCTGGTGGCAAGTAATAAATTATATTTTTTTTGACAAAGTTCTGGTCAAGTCAGGCAGGGGCACTTTATCCAGGACTCAAATCCTGGACGCGGGCTCTTGTTTTTCGTCGTTCGCTAGATACATGCCAGAAAGAGTGAACGCACGGAGCAGAAATGAGAGATAAACTGAGCAAAAAAAAAGAACACCCTCCCCGGCGGGGAATCGAACCCCGGTCTTCCGCGTGACAGGCGGAGATACTGACCACTATACTACCGAGGAATAGTGAGAGGACTACGGCCGGCTATGCCTTCTGGCGGCAAAATGCGAGGCGTCGGGGTCGGACATGGCACGCTCTTATCTGGTTTTCTCGCGTGGGGCGTCGTTGCTGGTGTATATAGAGTTATTTTATTCCGGCCCGGTCATGAAGAGGTGCAGGGATAAAAGCTTGGTATATCGCTCGTACTGAGTCACCCCAGCGGAAATCTTTAGTAAAAGTCGAAAGATTTGTGCATTCGAAAGGTGATTTCGAGGATGGTCGGAGAGGTTCATTAGGAGAGGAGGAGGAGGGGGGGGAGACCAGTGTTGTCAAAACGTGGGAAACTTTCCTTTATTTGGGAATTGTTCAGGCAAAAGAGAAAAAAATGGTGAGAGAGGAATTTTCGAATCCAGCAAGTTCTTACTTTTATAGGGGTTTTTCGAAAAAGTTACCCGTAAAATAAAAACAGGTGAAAAACAAAATTTCACTACCCTGCGAGGGAAAAAACGGCCGCCAACCTCTAGCAGCTCTGGGGACTGTGCTTCCGGAAGATGTCGTGATCAGTCGCGCGAGACGTAAGCCGGACAATGCGCTTCTCGGCATGCATCTGCCATGCCTCATAGCGGCAATAGCGTTCGGCGCCGGCGGAGAGCCGCCAGGTTGCCCGGCGGGAGCTACGCGTCTTGTGCCGAGCAGGCGTGCGGGAGAAAGACGCGGGCGCCGCCAGTCCCTGTCGACGGCAGAGTCGTTGGGCGTTAGCGCTCGTCCGAGCACTCGCAAAAATGCCTCCCCCCCCCCAAAAAAAAATAATAATAAAATAAAATATAATAAATAACGAAGAATGCGCGCCCGATGTGGGACTTGAACCCACGGCACTGGGATTAAAAGTCCCATGCTGTATCGACTTACCGCTAACCGGGCTCGTAGACATACGAGCCACATACCCTTGGGTACCCAACAAAGATCTGCAGCGGTCGCCTCCGGCCTACCGCTAGGGACCGCTGGCGTGGAGGGGGGATGGGCGTACGAAATCCGAGTAGGTACCGGTAGTCGAAAGCTAGGATACCCTTGCCATACTGGATGACCTGGCATCAAACACTTGGCGTGAGCGTCCTGAGTGGGTCCGGGAGAGATGACCGGTCGGTGGACCGTGCCGCACCCGCCACTGTGGGACGGTTGGCATAAACCGTCGTTACGTCAGGATGGCCGTGCGGTCAAAGGCGCCATACTCAAGGGCACCCTTACCCGGTCGAGCGTGGGCTGATTGTTCTGGCTCTTATCTGAGGGTGTGGGTTAAAATCCCATTCCTGACATATGGTTTTGCTACATGTGCGCTACGTATCCTATCGCGATTTCCGTTTTGGTGTCGCCCAACAAAACGTTTTGCCTACCCCTGGAGGGACTCGAACCCTCAATCCCCGGTTTAGGAGACCGATGCCTTATCCATTAGGCCACAGGGGCGCAGCAATCATTGTGGCGGCAGACCTGGGCTCTGATGCGAGTAAGCCAGGGCAAGGACAGGAAAAGGTGCCTTGCGTGTGCGCCGCCCACCACCTGAGGTGCTGAACAGCGGTTTAAAAGAACAGGAAAAGAAGAAAAGATAATGAGCACGTAAAACGTGACCTGATTCCGCTTCGGGTTGAACCGGGCACGCTCTGCGTCTGCGTGTAAAGCTGATGTTATGACCGATACGCCACGGAACCGGAACGACATGACGATTTACGCTCAGGCGCCGCTGTGTGCCTACTCCTGTAAAGCTCGCATGCCAGTCAATTTTGTGGTCTGCATCATGACCACACGGAGATAGTGTAGTGTTGCGCATTCACTCATTCAGGGTGCCAAGCTGAAATTTGCGTGTGCTTCCAGTACTTGTCAACGGCACCAGGAGGAAAGTAATGTTCGCGTTCTTCGCATGAGCAGAGTGGCGCAGTGGAAGCGTGCTGGGCCCATAACCCAGAGGTCCGAGGATCGAAACCTTGCTCTGCTAGGCGCATTTATCTTTTGGCTACTTTTGTCTCCTCTCGAAAAGAGAAATGGGGTGAGAAGAAGAAAGGGGGCGTCCGGAAAAGCAGCTAGCGTGGACGAGCGGTCCAAGGCGCTGGGTTCGAACCCCATCGGTGCCACCTTTTGCCGGGCGCGCGCTCGTCGTCGATTAGTTTGAGAGTGCCGAGCGGGCTGTGCCTGTGCCCGTCTCTCTCACGCAGTCAGGATGTCCGAGTGGTCGAAGGCGTCACTCCTTATATCTCCCCCAAGTCTTCTGTTCGTCGAATGAGAGCGTGGGACAGATCCCCACTCCTGACGGAACTACTATTTTTCGAAGTGAATGTCAAAACAAGAGAGCCCGTAGTATAGACACACCCAAACGAGTCTTTATTTAAATTCCATCCGGCAAGACAATGGTGACGTCGCGGTCCGGCGACGAATCAAACTACACCTGTATGAACATACTGCCAAAACCTACTGGGGAGCGAGAGAGCGCAAAATTCATGGAGGTGCGAGGTATCGATCCCCGTTCCTCTCGCATGCGAAGCGAGCGCTCTACCATCTGAGCTACACCCCCTCACACAAATGAGTGGGTCTGTTCAAAGCAAGGCGAGATTTCTCACGATCTGCTTAAGAAGAGTGGAAGAGGGCACGAATGACATTGCATGCGCCCTAGCAGAGCAATATGTTGCGTGCTCGGACCTTTAGGTTAACGGCCCGGCACGCTTCCGCTCTGCTACTCTGCTGGCGGACGAGTGGTAACGTGCTTTTTATGAAGAGGGCTAGTCTGTGATCGGTCTAGATGTGGCGGTCACAGTGCTCTAGCAGCTGGCATAGTTGGCCTTCCAAAGCGAGGGTCGAAGGCCCGTTGGCCCGTAAGTCTACGGGTATGATTCTCGCTTTGGGTACCAGAGGTTCCAGATTTAAATCCCGGGCGGAACTGTCGGCTAACGGTCCCATGGTGTAATGGTGAGCACGCTGGACTTTGAATCCAGCGATCCGAGTTCGAGCCTCGGTGGGACCTAGATTTTACTAGGATTGTTTTCGCCAACCAGCCACTGTCGGAAAGTAGAGGGACGAAGAGAGGATAGAACCGTGCTAAAAAGAGAAGATGGCATTACATCCCTGGCGGGGATCGAACCCGCGACCTTCGGATTAGAAGTCCGACGCGCTTTCCACTGCGCTACAGGGACTTTAATAAAATACGCGATTGTGTGTGTGTGCGTGCGTGCGCGCGCGTGCGCGGTCGACGCAGTTGCTGACGGCCCTAGTTACATTTTTTTTTCTTGTTAACCAATTTTGTGTTATTTTTTATACATCAAAAAGGAATGTATTGTTAAACTTTATCGCACCGATGCCTGTGTGACAGCGCAACGGTTGAACCCGACATGCATCGGGCAAACCGCCGCAAACTGAAAATGAGTTGTGTCCAGGGTGCACCTTAGTTGGTATCGGGGGCCTCTCGATCTGCGGTCAAATGCTCTTCCATACATGCTATATCCCCTGGTCCTCTGTAGCCAGAACCCGTATGGAAGCGTGCAGCTGAAAATGGTGTTAATATGGATTTTATTTCGTCCTTCGGCCAAGACGTAATTGTGACGGTATCGAGACGGTATCGAGACCACTGGAAGACGAACTCATGTCGATTTTAAGACGACATGGGGACGACAAACGATTTGAGAATCGTCGTCGGTTTCTCCTCGCGATGTGGTCGCCTGCGGTCACAATCTCGTCTTAATTTGTTCCGTTTTAAGACGAGAAAATGACCAGTTCGAGACCAACTCTCGGGGACGCGATTGAAAAATGGGAAAAGAGGGGAGCGGGCCGCCTGGCCTGGTCCCGGACAGCCGACCTGCCGGTCACGAAGCCAGCTCGATGCGCGCTTGGCCAGAGCGCTCACCTGCCGGCAGCGGGGCGAGCGGCGACCAGAGTCCAGCCGGTCCAGCCACGCCATGTGATCTCTGCGCCGTCTGCTCGTACTAGCTTCCGATCAACTGGGACTGGCTGGACCAGCAGCAGCTTGGCTCTGCTCAGCCAATCAACGGGCGTGCGCGCGTTATCAGTTCAGTTCACCGCACCGCTATACTGAGGCCAGCCTAAGGTCGATCTTTTCACAGCACGGGCAGCATAGGAGTTTGCAGGGGAGTAGGGCTGAGGAAACGGCCGACCTTAGGCTGGCCGACAGGTGAGCGCTCTGGCCAAGCGCGCATCGAGCTGGCTTCGTGACCGGCAGGGCGGCTGTTCGGGACCAGGCCAGGCGGCCCGCTCCCCTCTTTTCCCATTTTTCAATCGCGTCCCCGAGAGTTGGTCTCGATCTGGTCATTTTCTCGTCTTAAAACGGAACAAATTAAGACGAGATTGAGACCGCAGGCGACCACATCGCGAGGAGAAACCGACGACGATTCTCAAATCGTTTGTCGTCCCCATGTCGTCTTAAAATCGACATGAGTTCGTCTTCCAGTGGTCTCGATACCGTCTCGATACCGTCTCAATTACGTCTTGGCCGAAGGACGAAATAAAATCCATATTAACACCATTTTCAGCTGCACGCTTCCATACGGGAAGGCGCCCAGGTGATTTTTTTTTATATTAAATTATATAAAGGTACATATTAATTTTAATAGATTTGTATAGTATTTTATAAGGTATATATATACCGCTATAAAAACATATACGATTGTATAAAGGGGTCTTTATAAATTTTTATAAATGGCTTTATAAAAATTAATACACAGTTTTATATGCCCTTATACGGCCATATACACCACCATATTAAGCCATATAACGTTTTATGAAGTCATATAGATTGGCCTATACAGAGCAATATGACCCTGTAAACACCTTTATAAAGATGTATACATCTGTATTGAAAATGTATACAGCTGTACATTATGTGTCTAAAAGTTTATAGGTATTCATAAATGAGTATAAAACTTTATACGGAACTGTCCCTAGTAAGAGAATACTCTGCAGTTGCAAGGGAAGGGAGCAGGTTGTTGATTGAATTAGTGAAAGGGCCTTTAAAACCATTTTATTTATTGAAAAAATTACAGAAGTTTACATGACAAACCGATACAAATTCGGACGTAGGTACACAAATTTCTTTATTTTTCCTACTTTAATAATACTAGATGATACGTCACTAAATCTGAGAGCAACGGATGAGGTGGAAGATTTGACTGGAACGAAATGCTCAATACACTTCAGTGAACGTTCATGATAAAACAGTCGAGTTTGATCTACAGAAAACAAATCTACAACAAGAAACTTATTACCTTGACTTTCAGCAAAGTATTTAATCGCACCATAGTTGGTAGCATTTGTGCTTTTCCAAGAGATGTAAAAATTTGCAGAAGACAAACTCTTGTGGATCTGAGATGTGTAAACATCATAACCGATTCTTGCTCGAGAATAGATCACTGCATTGGGATCGTCTAAAATATTTAGGTCTTCGGATGACAACACAGTTTTGGCAACTTCTTTCCCTAGTAACTCTCCCTGGCAAAAAGAAGGACTGTGCTCTGTTACACCATGATGCCCTCTTACAATATTTCTTAACATTTCTATGCCCTCACACATTACAATATTGTTTACAATTTCAGTATCCACATAATTAGTTCCATGTGTGGCCTTTGCAATGACCCCATTTAGATCCTCAAAAGGAAAGGCACTAAAACAGAAGAGAGGTCCGTACAATTCAACACAAAGGGCAAGGTGCAAGAGTTGGTGTACATTATGGGTTTGAGCCCTATCCCCATACAAGTTTTTAAAGTCAGCGACAAAAAGCTTCAAAAGAAGGTCTGATTCTGTCATATCAGACTTTGTAATTTCAGATTTGAGGAGAGTAAAAATTGCTTTGACAAGGAGCAAGAAGTGTTGGAAATATCTATGTAACAAAATGCCATGTAGACAGGGTAGAGCCTCAAACAGGAGAAAATAATAAAAGTCAGATGCTTTCCAGTAGGACAGAGATTTGAGCTGTCTTGATTTCCGGTGTACAAAATCTGGATGCTTGTAGGTATTTAAAAAGTTATCTACTTCAGAAATTTTTCCCTTAATAGACCAATTTCCGTTTTCTTCTGTCCAAATAGTTACAAGCTGTTTCACACTTCCAATCAACACGGAGTGCATGTACTCTGGGACAATACATTTAGATATGTCGACAGAAGGAATGGAGCTTAAAATGGAAGGACCTTTCACACCTCTTACATTATCAACATTAGAAGCACAGGCTTTAATAGCTTGCTCTAACATCCTCTCCTTGGTACGCAATGTAATATTATGAACATAATTGTAAACTCTAGGGCGTCGGTGTACATCTGGTAGAGGTTTACTTTTCTGACATTTTATCTCACACATATTGCAGCCATACCGACTATTAAACTGCATGGTGTTTTGTACCATGGCACGTGCTGGGGCATCTAAAACTGCCATAAGCATACGGACACAACTACAGTGTGCCTCAGAACTGTTTGGATGAATCCATTTAACACCAGTGTGATCAAGTGATTCCATAGATTGCACAAAAGGTTTTAAAAATGTTCTCATGTCAGGTTTCTTAGTATTGTACCACACACCAGCTACACTCAAAAAAGATTTTTGTAGGTGAATTGGCAACTCAGCAATAGTAAACATTACAAGCCATAATTCTTTTTTACTCCCTTTCCTGATCCTGACACCATCACTGTTCAAAATAATTGTGATATCATACTTCCCTCTGTTAAAGTTAATAGATTTATATGCACTCCCATCTTTTACATCTTTCAAAACATTTGGGTCAGAGTTTTTTCTTTTTTCTACTTCAGTATCTATAATTGCAGCCAAATTTCTGCATTCAAAAAAGAATTTGATAAGAGTGGCCATATCAAAAATATAAAAGTGCTGAAACTTAGTTTCAATCCTGCAGATTTCACACTGACCAGTAATAGTCTCTCCATGATAGAATGAGCAGCTCTCACAAAAATAATGCACCTTAGCTGATACTGGAGGTGCTAAGCTTACAATATAATCCAGAATTTTTTTTGTTGAAGTGGGCAAATTGTGATCCTCCTCAAGAAAAGAGATCATTACTTTCAGAGTACGTGAAAGAGCAGCTTTTGACAGTTTGTTTTTTAAAAACAAGTCCATAATATCAAGTATACTTTCATTAACTGACTTATCACTTTTTGAGTGCAGTTTAGTATAATTTAGCAAACAAGATTTTGAAACTACATCAGGTAAGCCTTGGAGGCATGTGAAGTCTTCTGATGTTGCGGAAATATTAACACCTTGATCTTCTGGCCCACAAACAATTTGACAAAAAGAGTCATCATTTCCTAAATAATCCCTGTACACATGAGTCTCAACCCATTCATCAACCTCATCTTCTGAACTTAAAGTATCCTCTTGGTTGTCACTCTCACTGTCATTTGATTCATCACTGTCAGAATCAGATGAAATATTACCACAGCTGTCTTGAAAAGGAATAGGAGGAATTTGACTGGTAAGCTCAACAAGTCTCATGAGGTTTGTAAATGAACGAGAGGGACAGTCTTGCTTGCACGGAGTGCTGCTACTGGTGAAGAGGAGTTCTCCACAGTCTGTTGTGGTTTCATCTATAAAAACACAGGAATACAAAACATGAATTAGGCACCAATAGAAGTAGGCTTTAAAAGCCTTTCAACAGCACAAGCATAATTTTCATGTCAGTCCATGTATAAAATATTTGTTTTTTGTTAGAACTCCTTAACAATAGTCAAATATATAATTTTAATCAATATCCATGTTTATGTATTCTAAAATACTTAGAGGCAAAGATTTAAAAATATTAATTTTATGAATGCTATTTTCTTTTTTAAAAAATGTTTACACCGTATCAAAATGAACTTACAGCCAGGAGGAAAGACATTGCGATTCCCATGACTTTTAATAAGTCTGAAGTTACCCCTTTACTCCTATTACACATTAAGTATTTTACCTTCAACAAGTATATCATTGCCATTGCAGTGGATGTCCACAGTCATATCTTTATTACAATCAGTGGACTTGCTGTCTTGATTAAGAAGAACACTGAACAGTTGCTGAAAATAATGGAGTTGTTACAGAAAGTTTTTAACAGAAATTAAAAGTAAATCTTCATGAAACAAACCTCTTGTAAATAGTCACTGGTGTTAAAATTTACATCTGACTCATTGCCATTTTCAGAGACATCAGTGTCATTTAAATTGTTCCCAACAGCATTCAAGTGCTTATCAACATTCTTTTCTACAGAGCAGTTAAGTGCATCTCCATCATCAATAGAAACCTAAGATTAAAAGAATGTTGGCTATACATTGTTTTGTAAGGAAACAATAACTACACTTTCATATTACCTGTGACAAGTCCTGCTGTTTATGCAAAAACAATCCACAATCACTAGCTAGCTGATCCGAAACTCTCCCAGAACACTGGAGAAACAATGAACATAAACAATCATACTCATACTCAATAAATCATTTACAATCACAATGCCGAATGCATACCTGAATCAGATGAGAATTAACCATGGCATCCATATATGAATTATCCAACTGCGAAGCATTATCTCCTTGCAATAAATCTTCTGAGTTTTCTCCATCCATACATTCCTAAAATTAAATTAAATACATGTGAACTGTTGAACGATTCATTATCCACAAAAAACAATGTCAAGGTACAAAGAATTTGTTGAAAACATTAAGAGTACAAGGGCTTTACAAGTAATCATGCCATTCTAAGATTTGATTGATAAGTTATAAAGTGAAGAAAGTTGTGTCCATAACAGGCTTCACTGCACTGAAGTTTAGGAGTTTCTACCATGTTGTAAGTCGCTGAGTTTCTGGACGGAATTCTCAAAGGACAGGCGGAGTAATTCTACGGGCAAGTGTTGCTTAGAAGCAGGGAGCGTAAGTCTATTTAACGGAGTCATCTTGGGACTAAACAAAAGAATTTTGATTGGCTGGGGATACTGAGTTATGGTTTTGAATCATAAACTTTGTGTACCATTATTACTTGAGCAAACGAGCAAAAAAGAACAAAAGTGTATTATTTTGTCCACTGTTGACTCTGTTAAATAATATAACACTTCCGTTTTCCAAGTTGAGAACAAAGAATAATTTCACCGTGTCCTTGAGAACTGCATCCAGAAAGCCAGATGAGAACGAGATTTTGTAGAGCACCCTGCATTACTAACCTCAAGAAAATCATCATCATCGTGACCCCTCTTTCTGCTTTCTTTCGGAGGGTTGTTCATATTAGTTGATTCGATTGTCTGCAACAATACAGAACTTCAGGCTAAAGAATCAAGTGATAAATAACAGTGTTCTCTTCTTTAACCTTACCTGGTCATGAGTAGCACTTCGCCAAAACAAATATGAACAAGAAATATTTTGTTTAGATGGCCTAAACTTCTCACAGGTTTTCGGAGAAACGGCAAATATACACATTTTTGCCAGGTCACTTCATTCCGTCACAAAATATATTTGATTATCAGAAAAAAACTGCACTGGCATGTTTTGTTTACGTTTCGGTTTCAAGTGGGTTGGGCCTTGTCATTGACAGTACATACATCTTCGACACAGGGAATGACCAACACCCCAAATATTCTGATTCTTATTTTTAAAAACCCTAAAAAAGACAGGAAGATATTTTTTGTTGATATTCTAACACATAAACGATGGACTCAAAATCCTCCTGACTACTGTAACATTTACTTTGGCTGGCAACTTCAATTATTTACTGCCCTTGCAGGGATACCAACCTTTGGTTCGGATAATTCACTTTATAAAAAACATGTTTTCATAAATTTTGCTTCATTTTGCTTTAATAAAATTATGATTTTAACGTGCCTGTGTTTATTGTGAATGAGTCGAAATGCCACGTTAAAATTCGCAAGTAGTATTACGTCCTGCGTGTTTGAGTGGAGGTGGTGGAGGTGCGATTGGGTGCGATCGACCTTGTGGCAGCGGCACTGAAGGCGGTGAGTAACCGTTACCGTTGATCGTGAGCGCAGTAGACAGACCCGCCCCGCCAGAAGTTGTGTGCAGCAAGTCTTAGAAGATTCTGAAGTGCTAGTTGCTGTTTGAATTGCTTATTTTAAGTTTTATGTTGTTGATTGCCACTTGCTACAATGCTTTGGTACCTAATAGATGCCGAAGATAACACTTTCTGCACCGTATTCGGCAAAAATATCTTGCAACTGCCAGCGAATAGAAACAAACCAATCGCCATTGGAGAACAAGTGTCTTTCTTCTACCAAGGCACAAAATACGATGGCGTCGTTATTGATGAAGACGGTATGCGTTATTTTACATCGTTTTGCTTGGCGTTCTTTGTTCTATTTGCATTCTGTGTCCAGACTGTAAAAGGTTATGTTGGGTCACAAGCAACTCAACTGCCATTAGCGTTTCGATTTGCAATGGAAGCATGTAGGAGGGAACTTTGATTTTAAAATTAATTCTCTATGCAGATGCAATGGAATTGTTCCTTTGTGGGGAAGGGGAATCATCTAGCCGTAGTACTGTTATCTTGTTTCAAAGCTTCATGTTGGTCACTTACTGCTAGTGATCACTGCTTCACTCTGTACCAATTACTTGGATTTTTTTTGTTCTAGATGATAGAGACCCATTGGATATTAAGATGAACCAACTTGCCAAAGAACGATCCAAAGAGTTTGCCAAGCTGAAGAGTGCTCAAGCAGCCAACTCTAATGTACCCGCTAACAAGAAGCGGAAATTAGATTCTTCTGTGTTTTATGGAAATGTACCAAAGACTCGTAATGCTGTGTCTAAAAAGAAGGAAGACAATGAGAAACCAAAAATGTCTGAGGTATGTTTATTGTGTTTGCAAGATAAATTTACTTGTATATCTATGTTTACTTGCCCATTATAAAGGAAGACTTTTCAATAACTTTGTTTACTAAATCATGTCAGTCTTTTGACTGTCTTCATCATAGTCAGTTATTCTATGTTAATATGCTTAACTTTGTTATTTGTTATTCAGGAGGAAAAGACAAGGAAGCGGATCTTCGAACTAAACAAGAAGGAAGCTGATAAGCGTAATAATTTAGCAATTCTTCTAAAGTCTCAAGAGTCCAAAAAGTCGAAGGTTCCCGATGATGATGATGATTGGAGTCCTGAGACGGATAATTCATCAATGGATTCCGATATTCAAGACCAACGTGCTCGTGACAGTGAAGTAAGTAAATGGAGTAGACCATATACTTTAGAATAATTATATTTCATTGATTTCATTGTTTATTTTTGTTAATAGGCCAGAAAGGAGAAGAATGATATCCTGAGGAATATACGTGAAACTGATCTCGATGCTGATGAGAATTCTGATTCGAAGAGGACTTCAAATGAATGTGATGGCCCTTCGCGCTCAAAGAGCCCTACCAAAGAAGAACTCATGAAGCAAATAGAACTAATGCGCAAACAATTGGAAAGCAAAGGTACTTCAAATTATTTTTGGTCATTCAAGATTGCATGTTGTCGCTGATGTTTCTTTCTTACTCATCATTTTGACAGATTCAAAATCAAATGGTTCTGACAGAAAAAAGAGAGGTTAGTTCAGATGTATAACAACTATCTTAAACAAGCTTTGTGCCCCCTCTGGTTGTAACAACTGACACTGGATTTTGCTGCTTTTAGATGAATCCGGAGGCACCAAAACTAGTCCCCTGAAGGATGATAAAATTGAGAGCTCAGAGAGAGACAGTCTTGACATGCATTCAGATAAGGATGATAAAGCAGTGGGCTCAGAAAGAGAAAGTCAAAACTTGCTTTCAGATAATGATAATTGTAAGTACATTTTTCAGTCAAAGATTGGTAAGACTTGTCACACCAATATGTTTTCCTATTAAACTTAATTTTTCTTGCTTATTTTCTGTCAGCTATTAATGAGAAACCATCCAAAGGAAATGATGATGTTGAATTTTTTGCATCTGAAGAGGATTATTCCAACCTTGAGCACCAGCTTTATGGACCAAGTGATGTATGTAGCAGTTTCCCATGTTCCCAAAACTTGAAATTTTATTTTTCTCAAAAGCCTTGAGCTGTATTAAAAAGTTTTCAACTGATAAACACAAAAGTGAAACTTCATAAGACAATTAATGATATTTATAGTTTAAAAGCCAATGAGAGTGACTTAAGTAATCAACATAGTAGCCAAGTCAACGGCATTTTGACTTATTGACATCATTCAGTGTCAAAATATATTCATTTTGGTGGCCCCTTTTCATGTCAAAATGAAGTCAAAGGTGGCCACTAAAATTTTGACAGTGACATCAAATGATATCAACTTGACAAAATTTTATTGACTGGGTGTCTCACCATGTGCACTTACAACTGTGTAAGGGCGTTTTAATCAAGCAAAAAAAGAAGGTTAAATTGTGTCCATCTCTCAAGTGTCTGTCGAACACTTTTGATTACTGCGTAATCTAATTGGTGTAATTTTAAAAAGTCATTATTCTGCAGGACACCACAGAACTTTGCCATGGCATCTTCATTAAGAAAAATGATCTGACATCAGCTCTTACTGGTTCAACAAATGTGAACCATTTGCTAAGACGGATGATGGTAGGAGTTTTCAACCCAGCTGAGATACAATCATGCACTGTAACTGGGCAGTCCTGGCATGCAGGAGGTTCTGAGGCTTGCAGTTTAAAACCAGAGCCCCTGCACCCTAAAGCTCTACAGGCTATTGTTGGTAAGTGTTTCAAAGGAGATCTATTGTAATTTTAGATTTTTTTGACGATTACAGTATGAGAGTCCCATATTATTATCATTCAATTTCTTTGTATTGTGAAACTTCCTATATAAATAGTTTCTGACTGAAATCTTTTTTTCTCTGCCTGAAGGCTATTTCTTTTCCCCTGTCTAACTTCTGTTTTTTTTTTCGTTCTTTTCAGACTTTTCTAACAATGTGGCTAAGAAGAAGAAGTGGCAAAAGAAAGGATTGGAAAAGGCAAGACCAATATTTGCTGTTAAACTGACAGAAATTAAGAAGAGTTTTGAGAAGAAGAAATCTCAGAAGAAAGATTAACATTTTAAGTAATGCTATGGTGCTGTTTGACCTTGCAACAAGTTTTTATTTTTTGTTTTAATATTGTTCCTCAACTTAGGATATTTTATCTGCTTTGAACAAGACTAAATTCTAGTCAATAAACGTTTTGTTTTACCTGATGCTTACTCCATTCTGTTCTGCCTCGCACCCACAAGCCCTGACATGAGACCGATTTCATGTGTACTAGCTAGCATCAACCAAAGCAAAATATGTGTATACATATTTATAAGAATGGATTTAGTGCCATTTATTAAATTGTATAAAAGTGCTTTTATACAATTAAATAAAACACCTTATACAGTTGTATAAGTCCTGTCATACACTGTTAAAAAAATTTCATTACATTTTAATAACATTTATATGAAGCTATTTTCATTACAATTTCATTACAATGTTATTAAATCTTCATTACAATTTTGTAATAAAATTTCATAACACATGTCATTAAAATAATTGCAACTTTTAAAAACAAATTTCTTTGACTTTAACTCTTTCATATGTGACTCCTCAACGCACTAACGGATTTTTAGGACGGAATCCTTCAAAGTTTACCGTACCTAACCGGGAGTTGAACCCGAACCGTTGGGTTGGGAACCCCTCGCCTTAGACCACTCGGCCACGAGGACTACCTGAGAGGAGCCGAGCTGTAACGTGGTATCATGCCGCCGCTGGGGGGAGAGCGTTTCCCATTTGTTTAATAAACATGTAATGAAAATTTCATAACATGGTTTATGAAAATGGGCGTGTAATGAAATTTCAATGACGTGTAATGAAATTTCAATGACGTGTAATGAAATTGCCGTTAAAGTTAATAACATTGTTCTTAAATTAAGAGTGTCATTAAATTTCATGACAACTTTATTAAAATTAATGTTGATTGCGTCATGAAATTTCAAACATTTTTAACAGTGTATACAACTTTATAAATGCCTTTCATATACAATTGTATAAAACGGACTGTATAAGATTTAATATAAAAAAAAATCACCTGGGCGCCCAGGTTGATAAGCGTTGCTTGGACACGTGCGCAGAATATCGGGACGATCCTGTCAGAGTTCGTAGTTGGAATCTTTTGAACGGTAGTGATTTGCCAGAGGTACCACGGTGAGTCTGAGTCCAGCAATCCCGAGTTCAGATGTCGGTGGGCCCATCTCTCTTTACCCCCAGACTTGCCGCGCAGTCAGACCTACCACAATAAGGTCGTTAGTGTGGAGGCGCCTGCCTCCGTAGCTCACTGGTTACGGCACCAGTCTCGTCATGATTGCAAAATCAACTGGGGGTCGAGAGTTCGATTGGGCCTGGTGGCAAGTAATAAATTATATTTTTTTTTTGACAAAGTTCTGGTCAAGTCAGGCAGGGGCACTTTATCCAGGACTCAAATCCTGGACGCGGGCTCTTGTTTTTCGTCGTTCGCTAGATACATGCCAGAAGGAGTGAACGCACGGAGCAGAAATGAGAGATAAACTGAGCAAAAAAAAAGAACACCCTCCCCGGCGGGGAATCGAACCCCGGTCTTCCGCGTGACAGGCGGAGATACTGACCACTATTGCAACACACACACAAAAAAAAACTAATTAAAAAAGCAAAAATTGTCCCCCTGCGTCAGGGCTTTATTTCCAAAAACCAAAAAAAACAGCTTTCTTTTGTAACCTGCCAATTTACTCATTGCAGCTTGTATGTATTATATTTTAAACCTAAAACTAACTTTGTAAAACTATTTGGTGAAATAAACCAACAATAAACCGAGGAATAGTGAGAGGACTACGGCCGGCTATGCCTTCTGGCGGCAAAATGCGAGGCGTCGGGGTCGGACATGGCACGCTCTTATCTGGTTTTCTCGCGTGGGGCGTCGTTGCTGGTGTATATAGAGTTATTTTATTCCGGCCCGGTCATGAAGAGGTGCAGGGATAAAAGCTTGGTATATCGCTCGTACTGAGTCACCCCAGCGGAAATCTTTAGTAAAAGTCGAAAGATTTGTGCATTCGAAAGGTGATTTCGAGGATGGTCGGAGAGGTTCATTAGGAGAGGAGGAGGAGGGGGGGAAGACCAGTGTTGTCAAAACGTGGGAAACTTTCCTTTATTTGGGAATTGTTCAGGCAAAAGAGAAAAAAATAGGTGAGAGAGGAATTTTCGAATCCAGCAAGTTCTTACTTTTATAGGGGTTTTTCGAAAAAGTTACCCGTAAAAAAAAAACAGGTGAAAAACAAAATTTCACTACCCTGCGAGGGAAAAACGGCCGCCAACCTCTAGCAGCTCTGGGGACTGTGCTTCCGGAAGATGTCGTGATCAGTCGCGCGCAGGGTTGTTAACGATAATATATAGGTTATCGACGATACGACGATTTCGATAACGATATTTTATCGTTATCGTATCGCGATACTTTTTTCTTTCGGGCAGTATCGTATCGCGATACGATAACGGGAGCCGGTATCGCCGTATCGTAGATAACGATAACATGATTTTACGGCTGAAAAATAATTAGGTCTGTTTCATGAAATACGCTAGTAAAGCCCAAAAGCGCCTCTACTAGAGCTAAGACGTTTCTTGAGCCTCGAACGCGACAAGAGTGCTGCTCGGGGCGGGGGAGGGGAAGTGAAGGGAGTGTCGTGCCTAAAAGCAAATTTCAATTACTGGAAGTAAGAAGTAAGTGACCGAATAACGTAATTCCTGTTCCTGTATCCTGGTTTAATTATTACTGCATAATAAATATTTTTTTTTATTTTCATGGCATTTTGTCTATCAATTGCTTTCTACTACAATTTTGGAGTTTTCAGATTTTTTAGTATGAGACGTTATCGTGTCGACGATAAGACGATTATCGTATCGTATCGCGATAAAATTTTTGCGAACGGCGTATCGTATCGCGATACGATAACGAGAATAAATATTATCGTATCGTATCGCGATCACTATTTTTCGTTATCGTTAACAACCCTGGTCGCGCGAGACGTAAGCCGGACAATGCGCTTCTCGGCATGCATCTACCATGCCTCATAGCGGCAATAGCGTTCGGCGCCGGCGGAGAGCCGCCAGGTTGCCCGGCGGGAGCTACGCGTCTTGTGCCGAGCAGGCGTGCGGGAGAAAGACGCGGGCGCCGCCAGTCCCTGTCGACGGCAGAGTCGTTGGGCGTTAGCGCTCGTCCGAGCACTCGCAAAAATGCCTCCCCCCCCCAATAATAAAATAAAATATAATAAATAACGAAGAATGCGCGCCCGATGTGGGACTTGAACCCACGGCACTGGGATTAAAAGTCCCATGCTGTATCGACTTACCGCTAACCGGGCTCGTAGACATACGAGCCACCTACCCTTGGGTACCCAACAAAGATCTGCAGCGGTCGCCTCCGGCCTACCGCTAGGGACCGCTGGCGTGGAGGGGGGATGGGCGTACGAAATCCGAGTAGGTACCGGTAGTCGAAAGCTAGGATACCCTTGCCATACTGGATGACCTGGCATCAAACACTTGGCGTGAGCGTCCTGAGTGGGTCCGGGAGAGATGACCGGTCGGTGGACCGTGCCGCACCCGCCACTGTGGGACGGTTGGCATAAACCGTCGTTACGTCAGGATGGCCGTGCGGTCAAAGGCGCCATACTCAAGGGCACCCTTACCCGGTCGAGCGTGGGCTGATTGTTCTGGCTCTTATCTGAGGGTGTGGGTTAAAATCCCATTCCTGACATATGGTTTTGCTACATGTGCGCTACGTATCCTATCGCGATTTCCGTTTTGGTGTCGCCCAACAAAACGTTTTGCCTACCCCTGGAGGGACTCGAACCCTCAATCCCCAGGTTTAGGAGACCGATGCCTTATCCATTAGGCCACAGGGGCGCAGCAATCATTGTGGCGGCAGACCTGGGCTCTGATGCGAGTAAGCCAGGGCAAGGACAGGAAAAGGTGCCTTGCGTGTGCGCCGCCCACCACCTGAGGTGCTGAACAGCGGTTTAAAAGAACAGGAAAAGAAGAAAAGATAATGAGCACGTAAAACGTGACCTGATTCCGCTTCGGGTTGAACCGGGCACGCTCTGCGTCTGCGTGTAAAGCTGATGTTATGACCGATACGCCACGGAACCGGAACGACATGACGATTTACGCTCAGGCGCCGCTGTGTGCCTACTCCTGTAAAGCTCGCATGCCAGTCAATTTTGTGGTCTGCATCATGACCACACGGAGATAGTGTAGTGTTGCGCATTCACTCATTCAGGGTGCCAAGCTGAAATTTGCGTGTGCTTCCAGTACTTGTCAACGGCACCAGGAGGAAAGTAATGTTCGCGTTCTTCGCATGAGCAGAGTGGCGCAGTGGAAGCGTGCTGGGCCCATAACCCAGAGGTCCGAGGATCGAAACCTTGCTCTGCTAGGCGCCTTTATCTTTTGGCTACTTTTGTCTCCTCTCGAAAAGAGAAATGGGGTGAGAAGAAGAAAGGGGGCGTCCGGAAAAGCAGCTAGCGTGGACGAGCGGTCCAAGGCGCTGGGTTCGAACCCCATCGGTGCCACCTTTTGCCGGGCGCGCGCTCGTCGTCGATTAGTTTGAGAGTGCCGAGCGGGCTGTGCCTGTGCCCGTCTCTCTCACGCAGTCAGGATGTCCGAGTGGTCGAAGGCGTCACTCCTTATATCTCCCCCAAGTCTTCTGTTCGTCGAATGAGAGCGTGGGACAGATCCCCACTCCTGACGGAACTACTATTTTTCGAAGTGAATGTCAAAACAAGAGAGCCCGTAGTATAGACACACCCAAACGAGTCTTTATTTAAATTCCATCCGGCAAGACAATGGTGACGTCGCGGTCCGGCGACGAATCAAACTACACCTGTATGAACATACTGCCAAAACCTACTGGGGAGCGAGAGAGCGCAAAATTCATGGAGGTGCGAGGTATCGATCCCCGTTCCTCTCGCATGCGAAGCGAGCGCTCTACCATCTGAGCTACACCCCCTCACACAAATGAGTGGGTCTGTTCAAAGCAAGGCGAGATTTCTCACGATCTGCTTCAGAAGAGTGGAAGAGGGCACGAATGACATTGCATGCGCCCTAGCAGAGCAATATGTTGCGTGCTCGGAACTTTAGGTTAACGGCCCGGCACGCTTCCGCTCTGCTACTCTGCTGGCGGACGAGTGGTAACGTGCTTTTTATGAAGAGGGCTAGTCTGTGATCGGTCTAGATGTGGCGGTCACAGTGCTCTAGCAGCTGGCATAGTTGGCCTTCCAAAGCGAGGGTCGAAGGCCCGTTGGCCCGTAAGTCTACGGGTATGATTCTCGCTTTGGGTACCAGAGGTTCCAGATTTAAATCCCGGGCGGAACTGTCGGCTAACGGTCCCATGGTGTAATGGTGAGCACGCTGGACTTTGAATCCAGCGATCCGAGTTCGAGCCTCGGTGGGACCTAGATTTTACTAGGATTGTTTTCGCCAACCAGCCACTGTCGGAAAGTAGAGGGACGAAGAGAGGATAGAACCGTGCTAAAAAGAGAAGATGGCATTACATCCCTGGCGGGGATCGAACCCGCGACCTTCGGATTAGAAGTCCGACGCGCTTTCCACTGCGCTACAGGGACTTTAATAAAATACGCGATTGTGTGTGTGTGCGTGCGTGCGCGCGCGTGCGCGGTCGACGCAGTTGCTGACGGCCCTAGTTACATTTTTTTTTCTTGTTAACCAATTTTGTGTTATTTTTTATACATCAAAAAGGAATGTATTGTTAAACTTTATCGCACCGATGCCTGTGTGACAGCGCAACGGTTGAACCCGACATGCATCGGGCAAACCGCCGCAAACTGAAAATGAGTTGTGTCCAGGGTGCACCTTAGTTGGTATCGGGGGCCTCTCGATCTGCGGTCAAATGCTCTTCCATACATGCTATATCCCCTGGTCCTCTGTAGCCAGAACCCGTATGGAAGCGTGCAGCTGAAAATGGTGTTAATATGGATTTTATTTCGTCCTTCGGCCAAGACGTAATTGTGACGGTATCGAGACGGTATCGAGACCACTGGAAGACGAACTCATGTCGATTTTAAGACGACATGGGGACGACAAACGATTTGAGAATCGTCGTCGGTTTCTCCTCGCGATGTGGTCGCCTGCGGTCACAATCTCGTCTTAATTTGTTCCGTTTTAAGACGAGAAAATGACCAGTTCGAGACCAACTCTCGGGGACGCGATTGAAAAATGGGAAAAGAGGGGAGCGGGCCGCCTGGCCTGGTCCCGGACAGCCGACCTGCCGGTCACGAAGCCAGCTCGATGCGCGCTTGGCCAGAGCGCTCACCTGCCGGCAGCGGGGCGAGCGGCGACCAGAGTCCAGCCGGTCCAGCCACGCCATGTGATCTCTGCGCCGTCTGCTCGTACTAGCTTCCGATCAACTGGGACTGGCTGGACCAGCAGCAGCTTGGCTCTGCTCAGCCAATCAACGGGCGTGCGCGCGTTATCAGTTCAGTTCACCGCACCGCTATACTGAGGCCAGCCTAAGGTCGATCTTTTCACAGCACGGGCAGCATAGGAGTTTGCAGGGGAGTAGGGCTGAGGAAACGGCCGACCTTAGGTGGTCAGTATCTCCGCCTGTCACGCGGAAGACCGGGGTTCGATTCCCCGCCGGGGAGGGTGTTCTTTTTTTTTTGCTCAGTTTATCTCTCATTTCTGCTCCGTGCGTTCACTCTTTCTGGCATGTATCTAGCGAACGACGAAAAACAAGAGCCCGCGTCCAGGATTTGAGTCCTGGATAAAGTGCCCCTGCCTGACTTGACCAGAACTTTGTCAAAAAAAATATAATTTATTACTTGCCACCAGGCCCAATCGAACTCTCGACCCCCAGTTGATTTTGCAATCATGACGAGACTGGTGCCGTAACGAGTGAGCTACGGAGGCAGGCGCCTCCACACTAACGACCTTATTGTGGTAGGTCTGACTGCGCGGCAAGTCTGGGGGTAAAGAGAGATGGGCCCACCGACATCTGAACTCGGGATTGCTGGACTCAGACTCACCGTGGTACCTCTGGCAAATCACTACCGTTCAAAAGATTCCAACTACGAACTCTGACAGGATCGTCCCGATATTCTGCGCACGTGTCCAAGCAACGCTTATCAACCTGGGCGCCTTCCCGTATGGAAGCGTGCAGCTGAAAATGGTGTTAATATGGATTTTATTTCGTCCTTCGGCCAAGACGTAATTGAGACGGTATCGAGACGGTATCGAGACCACTGGAAGACGAACTCATGTCGATTTTAAGACGACATGGGGACGACAAACGATTTGAGAACCGTCGTCGGTTTCTCCTCGCGATGTGGTCGCCTGCGGTCTCAATCTCGTCTCAATTTGTTCCGTTTTAAGACGAGAAAATGACCAGATCGAGACCAACTCTCGGGGACGCGATTGAAAAATGGGAAAAGAGGGGAGCGGGCCGCCTGGCCTGGTCCCGAACAGCCGACCTGCCGGTCACGAAGCTCTTGCCTGGCTGTCGAGGTGAGCGGACGTGCCGGGAGCTCCCGGCCTGCACGCGTCCGCCACCGCCGCCTTTGTTTGTTTTGCTGCCCTGCCGGCCAGCTAACCTTACCATCCGGCCTGGCCTCCTGGCGACACGTGCACCATGACGTACTTCAACACCTCGCCGCACGACTCGTTCTACGAAGACCTGCAGCTCGTCCTCCTAACATCCGATGAGGACTTCGCCAGGAAGGCCATCGCCTACATGTCGACGGCCGACTTCCCGCCGTTCTACCGCCACATAGTGAGTGAGCACGGACACGCCCTGTGGGTGGACGGCAACACCGACGCCGGCTGCGCCGAGTCCCTCGAGGAGCTGTGCACCGTCACCGGCCTGCCGCTGCCCCGCGACGCCCGGACCTTCTACACGAACGACCCGACGCGGACCAGCGACCGCTACGTCGTCGTGGACATGGTGCCCGAGTTTCTGTCCGTGCAAGCTGTGAGCGACGCCCTGACCGCCGCCCCCGGCATCCACATCAAGGAGGCCCATGAAGACCCCGTGGAAGCGCGCACCTACGAGTACATCATGAGCCAGGCTTGGACCCCGGTGAGTCATAGAAACATCCGCTTTATTGTGTCTTGTGACTTAGACGAGCTGGGGTCCTTGCTTGCCCGCGGTCTTCATGTCGGCGGCCTGGTGTTTCGCGTGCGGAACGTGCTGCGTGGCAAGAAGACGTGCGAAGACGCACACGCGCCCGGCGGCCCCGCGCCCCGCCGCGCGCCCCCCAAGGTGGACGCAGCCTCCCAGACGGATGTTGTGACGTCACGCGCCGCGCCGATTCGGACGCAGCCCGTCGACGCCCCGCCGCCCCCCACCTCCAAGCGCGCCCTGTCGGTGAGCCCGGAGCTGTCGGCCCCCAAGAGGACCAAGCCCGACGCCACCGTTGTACCACCCGCCGGGCAGCCGGCCGGCCTCGGCCCCCGCGCCGCCCCGCACCCTGCGCGCCGCGCCAACATCCCGCCGCAGGTGAAGAAGTCTCCAGCCAAGCCCGCCCGCCCCACGCAGTGCTTCAAGTGCCAGCAGTGGGGTCACACCAGTCACCAGTGTAAGAACGAGGCGCGGTGTAGACTTTGTGCTGGCCCTCACCAGACTTCTAATTGTTTGACCAGGGACGCGAGGAAATGCGCCGTTTGTGACGGAGAGCACGCCGCGTCGTCACGGGGCTGCGCTGCGCGCCCCCGCCCCCCTCCTGCTCAGAAGCCCCAGCGAGCTGCCGACAAGTCCATCAGCGGTGCCAAGCCGCGCGGCCGAGGGGGCACAAGAAAGCTTTTGAAGCTGATAACGGAGCTGATGAACTTTTTAAGTTGAGTAACAAAACTTTTAATACTGCTCTTCTTCTGTTCTTTCTCCGTGCCTGTTTTCTGCTCCCCAATTAATGCCTGGTTATGTGTTGCAGGGACCGCGATTTTTTCTCCACTTGTGTCGGGGCGCGTCCCTGCACACACGCCATGAGCATGGGGTAGCGCCGCGAGCTAAGGCCGCGGATGACCGCCGCCGAGCTCTGAGCTTGGCCTGCGAGCGAGTCACAAGCAAGGAGTAACTCCACTGCGCCAGCGCGCGCAGTAGATCGCCGCCGAGAACTGGGCTAGGCCAGCGCGCGATCTTGCTTTTTTCATGGGGTAGCAAAGTCCCCCCATTTATTTATTTGCTTTATATGTATAGCTTCTTTACTTTTTAACAATCAATATTGTTAACATTTTTATATTACCTCAAGCCACAACTTCAATTTTATTTGTCAAATATTTATTTGCAAATTTTGTTATTTCCTAAAACTCTGCGATTTGAAATCTATTTATTGGAACAATAAACCAGCATAAAACCGAGGAATAGTGAGAGGACTACGGCCGGCTATGCCTTCTGGCGGCAAAATGCGAGGCGTCGGGGTCGGACATGGCACGCTCTTATCTGGTTTTCTCGCGTGGGGCGTCGTTGCTGGTGTATATAGAGTTATTTTATTCCGGCCCGGTCATGAAGAGGTGCAGGGATAAAAGCTTGGTATATCGCTCGTACTGAGTCACCCCAGCGGAAATCTTTAGTAAAAGTCGAAAGATTTGTGCATTCGAAAGGTGATTTCGAGGATGGTCGGAGAGGTTCATTAGGAGAGGAGGAGGAGGGGGGGAAGACCAGTGTTGTCAAAACGTGGGAAACTTTCCTTTATTTGGGAATTGTTCAGGCAAAAGAGAAAAAAATGGTGAGAGAGGAATTTTCGAATCCAGCAAGTTCTTACTTTTATAGGGGTTTTTCGAAAAAGTTACCCGTAAAATAAAAACAGGTGAAAAACAAAATTTCACTACCCTGCGAGGGAAAAACGGCCGCCAACCTCTAGCAGCTCTGGGGACTGTGCTTCCGGAAGATGTCGTGATCAGTCGCGCGAGACGTAAGCCGGACAATGCGCTTCTCGGCATGCATCTGCCATGCCTCATAGCGGCAATAGCGTTCGGCGCCGGCGGAGAGCCGCCAGGTTGCCCGGCGGGAGCTACGCGTCTTGTGCCGAGCAGGCGTGCGGGAGAAAGACGCGGGCGCCGCCAGTCCCTGTCGACGGCAGAGTCGTTGGGCGTTAGCGCTCGTCCGAGCACTCGCAAAAATGCCTCCCCCCCCCCACAAAAAAAAATAATAATAAAATAAAATATAATAAATAACGAAGAATGCACGCCCGATGTGGGACTTGAACCCACGGCACTGGGATTAAAAGTCCCATGCTGTATCGACTTACCGCTAACCGGGCCCGTAGACATACGAGCCACCTATCCTTGGGTACCCAACAAAGATCTGCAGCGGTCGCCTCCGGCCTACCGCTAGGGACCGCTGGCGTGGAGGGGGGATTGGCGTACGAAATCCGAGTAGGTACCGGTAGTCGAAAGCTAGGATACCCTTGCCATACTGCATGACCTGGCATCAAACACTTGGCGTGCGCGTCCTGAGTGGGTCCGGGAGAGATGACCGGTCGGTGGACCGTGCCGCACCCGCCACTGTGGGACGGTTGGCATAAACCGTCGTTACGTCAGAAGGCCGTGCGGTCAAAGGCGCCATACTCAAGGGCACCCTTACCCGGTCGAGCGTGGGCTGATTGTTCTGGCTCTTATCTGAGGGTGTGGGTTAAAATCCCATTCCTGACATATGGTTTTGCTACATGTGCGCTACGTATCCTATCGCGATTTCCGTTTTGGTGTCGCCCAACAAAACGTTTTGCCTACCCCTGGAGGGACTCGTACCCTCAATCCCAGGTTTAGGAGACCTATGCCTTATCCATTAGGCCACAGGGGCGCAGCAATCATTGTGGCAGCAGACCTGGGCTCTGATGCGAGTAAGCCAGGGCAAGGACAGGAAAAGGTGCCTTGCGTGTGCGCCGCCCACTACCTGAGGTGCTGAACAGCGGTTTAAAAGAACAGGAAAAGAAGAAAAGATAATGAGCACGTAAAACGTGACCTGATTCCGCTTCGGGTTGAACCGGGCACGCTCTGCGTCTGCGTGTAAAGCTGATGTTATGACCGATACGCCACGGAACCGGAACGACATGACGATTTACGCTCAGGCGCCGCTGTGTGCCTACTCCTGTAAAGCTCGCATGCCAGTCAATTTTGTGGTCTGCATCATGACCACACGGAGATAGTGTAGTGTTGCGCATTCACTCATTCAGGGTGCCAAGCTGAAATTTGCGTGTGCTTCCAGTACTTGTCAACGGCACCAGGAGGAAAGTAATGTTCCCGTTCTTCGCATGAGCAGAGTGGCGCAGTGGAAGCGTGCTGGGCCCATAACCCAGTGGTCCGAGGATCGAAACCTTGCTCTGCTAGGCGCCTTTATCTTTTGGCTACTTTTGTCTCCTCTCGAAAAGAGAAATGGGGTGATAAGAAGAAATGGGGGCGTCCGGAAAAGCAGCTAGCGTGGACGAGCGGTCCAAGGCGCTGGGTTCGAACCCCATCGGTGCCACCTTTTGCCGGGCGCGCGCTCGTCGTCGATTAGTTTGAGAGTGCCGAGCGGGCTGTGCCTGTGCCCGTCTCTCTCACGCAGTCAGGATGTCCGAGTGGTCGAAGGCGTCACTCCTTATATCTCCCCCAAGTCTTCTGTTCGTCGAATGAGAGCGTGGGACAGATCCCCACTCCTGACGGAACTACTATTTTTCGAAGTGAATGTCAAAACAAGAGAGCCCCTGCCCTCGACTCAATGCTGGGCGTGGCCTCGATTACCATCCGCGAGCCGCAGTGGCGCGATCGGTGGGCGCAAGGTACTTACAGAACAGTGTCTGCGCAAGCTTTGAGCCTCTTCGGGGTGATGCCCTGAAAGTTGCTCTGCCTTACCACGCCTCCAGGAAGGAACCAATAGTTTTTGTTAAAATAAAAAAAATAAAACAGGAGAAACGAAACGATTTGTGATTTGGGGTGTCATCCATGCGCAGGGGCTATGCTATTTTTTTCTGTTTCGTTGCTGATTTTAGTTTACAATCCGTCGAAACGAGAAGGTGCGTCAGTGCCGCTAATGAGGGTGTATAAGCTTTAGCCAGCTGTTAAGCAGGCACCAGCGCGTACAGCACTCAGTTCGATGCTAAATACGAGCCAGGTGTGTAGTCTGGAGCGAATTTGGCGCCCGCATCCTGCCGAAAATATTGTCTCGGCTACTATTCAACTGGTGATCAATTTGCGGCCTTGACCAGAGCCAACGGCACAGGGTCCTAAACGTTTTTAGCTTGCGTCTGGTCATGGACTACAGCGCGCCGCCACGGCCTTTGAGTAGCGGCTACCAGTCACCGGGAGGGGAGCGACCAAGGTTACACAGAAGGTTGTCAGGAGACCCTTCGCGATCTGATTGGTCGCCGGATAGTGACGCCACCATTTGTCTTGCCACCCGGAATTCAAAAGACGACTTGTCTGGCTGTGTTTCTATTAAGCGTTGTTGCCAACACAGAATAACAGCATACATGAAATTTCGTCGTCACAGCCCTTACCAACAAGAAATGCCAATAGTTTTACTCAGATGCCGTATTGTTCGAAAGATTCCCACGGATGAGAAACAACCATAATAAAGGCCAAGATGGCCGCCACGCGGCCACTCAGCTGAGCGCACTTGAGCGGGGTAGGGGTAGGTCCCACACAAGAAATAGACGTCTATAGATGGATGTAGACGGTCTACGGATGGTCTAGCAATGTCGAAATATGTCTATAGCTGGCTATAGCTGGTCTGTTTTTTGTCTAGATAATCTATATCTACAAGTAGACTTTACTTAGATATCGATAGATGGTCTAACGTTGGTCTGTAAGGAGACGTCTACTTACTGATGAATGGTAGACCTCTATAGATTGTCTAATAAATGTCTACCTTGTCTACGTCTATTAGTAGCTATATATTAGACGTATACAGACTGTATAATATGTGTAATCTATGAACAGATGTAGTGATAGATTTCTGTAGACAGTAGACCTAATGTAGATAAGAGATAGACCCACAACACAGCCACCCTGATACATATACCATTCTAGCAGGCCTCTTCTCCACTTGAGCGCTTAGCGTAGTGGATAACGAGACAGACGCTTAACAATAAGGTACTGCGTTCGACTCCCAATAATTCATATTTTTTTGGTCTATATTTAGATCTATACACATACATCTAGTAGAGGTTTATAAAAAGACGTCTACCGATAGACTCCAAAATATGTCTAATAGACTCTCCCACGTCTATTGAAAGACGTCTATTATATGTTTAATAGACGTCTATTTTTTGTGTGGGGCGCTAGTCCTAATTTTTTCGCATCTATCGACCAGCAGAGCATTCCAGTGAAACTAACGTTATTTCTCAACGCAAGAGGATGGCAAGACGAAATTTCACGCATTCCGATCATTCTGTGATGGTAATAGCCCGTAATATAGACACACCCAAACGAGTCTTTATTTAAATTCCATCCGGCAAGACAATGGTGACGTCGCGGTCCGGCGACGAATCAAACTACACATGTATGAACATACTGCCAAAACCTACTGGGGAGCGAGAGAGCGCAAAATTCATGGAGGTGCGAGGTATCGATCCCCGTTCCTCTCGCATGCGAAGCGAGCGCTCTACCATCTGAGCTACACTCCGTCCATCTAATGAGAGGGTCTGTTCAAAGCAAGGCGAGATTTCTTACGATCTGCTTCAGAAGAGTAGAAGAGGGCACGAATGACATTGCATGCGCCCTAGCAGAGCAATATGTTGCGTGCTCAGACCTTTAGGTTAACGGCCCGGCACGCTTCCGCTGTGCTACTCTGCTGGCGGACGAGTGGTAACGTGCTTTTTATGAAGAGGGCTAGTCTGTGATCGGTCTAGATGTGGCGGTCACAGTGCTCTAGCAGCTGGCATAGTTGGCCTTCCAAAGCGAGGGTCGAAGGCCCGTTGGCCCGTAAGTCTACGGGTATGATTCTCGCTTTGGGTACCAGAGGTTCCAGATTTAAATCCCGGGCGGAACTGTCGGCTAACGGTCCCATGGTGTAATGGTGAGCACGCTGGACTTTGAATCCAGCGATCCGAGTTCGAGCCTCGGTGGGACCTAGATTTTACTAAGATTGTTTTCGCCAACCATAGCCACTGTCGGAAAGTAGAGGGACGAAGAGAGGATAGAACCGTGCAAAAAAGAGAAGATGGGCATTACATCCCTGGCGGGGATCGAACCCGCGACCTTCGGATTAGAAGTCCGACGCGCTTTCCACTGCGCTACAGGGACTTTAATAAAATACGCGATTGTGTGTGTGTGTGTGCGTGCGTGCGCGCGCGTGCGCGGTCGACGCAGTTGCTGACGGCCCTAGTTACATTTTTTTCTTGTTAACCAATTTTGTGTTATTTTTTATACATCAAAAAGGAATGTATTGTTAAACTTTATCGCACCGATGCCTGTGTGACAGCGCAACGGTTGAACCCGACATGCATCGGGCAAACCGCCGCAAACTGAAAATGAGTTGTGTCCAGGGTGCACCCTAGTTGGTATCGGGGGCCTCTCGATCTGCGGGCAAATGCTCTTCCATACATGCTATATCCCCTGGTCCTCTGTAGCCAGAAGGCGCACAGGTTGATAAGCGTTGCTTGGACACGTGCGCAGAATATCGGGACGATCCTGTCAGAGTTCGTAGTTGGAATCTTTTGAACGGTAGTGATTTGCCAGAGGTACCACGGTGAGTCTGAGTCCAGCAATCCCGAGTTCAGATGTCGGTGGGCCCATCTCTCTTTACCCCCAGACTTGCCGCGCAGTCAGACCTACCACAATAAGGTCGTTAGTGTGGAGGCGCCTGCCTCCGTAGCTCACTGGTTACGGCACCAGTCTCGTCATGATTGCAAAATCAACTGGGGGCCGAGAGTTCGATTGGGCCTGGTGGCAAGTAATAAATTATATTTTTTTGACAAAGTTCTGGTCAAGTCAGGCAGGGGCACTTTATCCAGGACTCAAATCCTGGACGCGGGCTCTTGTTTTTCGTCGTTCGCTAGATACATGCCAGAAAGAGTGAACGCACGGAGCAGAAATGAGAGATAAAATGAGCAAAAGAAAAGAACGCCCTCCCCGGCGGGGAATCGAACCCCGGTCTTACGCGTGACAGGCGGAGATACTGACCACTATACTACCGAGGAATGGTGAGAGAACTACGGCCGGCTATGGCTTCTGGCGGCAAAATGCGAGGCGTCGAGGTCGGACATGGCACGCTCTTATCTGGTTTTCTCGCGTAGGGCGTCGTTGCTGGTGTATAGAGTTATTTTATTCCGGCCCGGTCATGAAGAGGTGCAGGGATAAAAGCTCGGTATATCGCTCGTACTGAGTCACCCCAGCGGAAATCTTTAGTAAAAGTCGAAAGATTTGTGCATTCGAAAGGTGATTTCGAGGATGGTCGGAAAGGTTCATTGGGAGAGGAGGAGGAGGGGGGGAGACCAGTGTTGTCAAAACGTGGGAAACTTTCCTTTATTTGGGAATTGTTCAGGCAAAAGAGAAAAAAAAAGGTGAGAGAGGAATTTTCGAATCCAGCAAGTTCTTACTTTTATAGGGGTTTTTCGAAAAAGTGACCCGTAAAATAAAAACAGGTGAAAAACAAAATTTCACTTCCCTGCGAGGGAAAAACGGCCGCCAACCTCTAGCAGCTCTGGGGACTGTGCCTCCGGAAGGTGTCGTGATCAGTCGCGCGAGACGTAAGCCGGACAATGCGCTTCTCGGCATGCATCTGCCATGCCTCATAGCGGCAATAGCGTTCGGCGCCGGCGGAGAGCCGCCAGGTTGCCCGGCGGGAGCTACGCGTCTTGTGCCGAGCAGGCGTGCGGGAGAAAGACGCGGGCGCCGCCAGTCCCTGTCGACGGCAGAGTCGTTGGGCGTTAGCGCTCGTCCGAGCACTCGCAAAAATGCCCCACAAAAAGAAAAATACATAAAATAAATAACGAAAAGTGCGCGCCCGATGTGGGACTTGAACCCACGGCACTGGGATTAAAAGTCCCATGCTGTATCGACTTACCGCTAACCGGGCTCGTAGACATACGAGCCACCTACGCTTGGGTACCCAACAAAGATCTGCAGCGGTCGCCTCCGGCCTACCGCTAGGGACCGCTGGCGTGGACGGGGGATGGGCGTACGAAATCCGAGTAGGTACCGGTAGTCGAAAGCTAGGATACCCTTGCCATACTGGATGACCTGGCATCAAACACTTGGCGTGCGCGTCCTGAGTGGGTCCGGGAGAGATGACCGGTCGGTGGACAGTGCCGCACCCGCCACTGTGCGACGCGGTTGGCAAAACCGTCGTTACGTCAGGATGGCCGTGCGGTCAAAGGCGCCATACTCAAGGGCACCCTTACCCGGTCGAGCGTGGGCTGATTGTTCTGGTTCTCATCTGAGGGTGTGGGTTAAAATCCCATTCCTGACATATGGTTTTGCTCCATGTGCGCTACGCATCCTATCGCGATTTCCGTTTTGGTGTCGCCCAACAAAACGCTTTGCCTACCCCTGGAGGGACTCGAACCCTCAATCCCCGGTTTAGGAGACCGATGCCTTATCCATTAGGCCACAGGGGCGCAGCAATCATTGTGGCGGCAGACCTGGGCTCTGATGCGAGTAAGCCAGGGCAAGGACAGGAAAAGGTGCCTTGCGTGTGCGCCACCCACTACCTGAGGTGCTGAACAGCGGTTTGAAAGAACAGGAAAAGAAGAAAAGATAATGAGCACGTAAAACGTGACCTGATTCCGCTTCGGGTTGAACCGGGCACGCTCTGCGTCTGCGTGTAAAGCTGATGTTATGACCGATACGCCACGGAACCGGAACGACATGACGATTTACGCTCAGGCGCCGCTGTGTGCCTACTCCTGTAAAGCTCGCATGCCAGTCAATTTTGTGGTCTGCATCATGACCACACGGAGATAGTGTAGTGTTGCGCATTCACTCATTCAGGGTGCCAAGCTGAAATTTGCGTGTGCTTCCAGTTCATGTCAACGGCACTAGGAGGAAAGTAATATTTCCGTGCTTCGCATGAGCAGAGTGGCGCAGTGGAAGCGTGCTGGGCCCATAACCCAGAGGTCCGAGGATTGGAACCTTGCTCTGCTAGGCGCATTTATCTTTTGGCTACTTTTGTCTCCTCTCGAAAAGAGAAATGGGGTGATAAGAAGAAATGGGGCGTCCGGAAAAGCAGCTAGCGTGGACGAGCGGTCCAAGGCGCTGGGTTCGAACCCCATCGGTGCCACCTTTTGCCGGGCGCGCGCTCGTCGTCGATTAGTTTGAGAGTGCCGAGCGGGCTGTGCCTGTGCCCGTCTCTCTCACGCAGTCAGGATGTCCGAGTGGTCGAAGGCGTCACTCCTTATATCTCCCCCAAGTCTTCTGTTCGTCGAATGAGAGCGTGGGACAGATCCCCACTCCTGACGGAACTACTATTTTTCGAAGTGAATGTCAAAACAAGAGAGCCCCTACCCTCGACTCAATGCTGGGCGTGGCCTCGATTACCATCCGCGAGCCGCAGTGGCGCGATCGGTGGGCGCAAGGTACTTACAGAACAGTGTCTGCGCAACCTTTGAGCCTCATCGGGGTGATCACTGGAAAGACAAAGGTAGGACTTAATGCCTTTCTAGGGGTGTGAAATTTTAATGCCTTTGCAAAAGCACGAAATTGTCCAAAGGCATTAAAATTTAACACCTTTGGGCAGTTTTAATGCCTTTGCAGGGGTGCTAATTTTTAATGCCTTGGTAAAGGCATTAAAACCCTTCTCGTCCTACCTTTGTTTTTCCAGTGATGCCCTGAAAGTTGCTCTGCCTTACCACGCCTCCAGGAAGGAACCAATAGTTTTTGTTTAAATAAAAAAAATAATAATAATAAAAAAAAACAGGAGAAACGAAACGATTTGTGATTTGGGGTGTCATCCATGCGCAGGGGCTATGCTATTTTTAGGCCCCCGTTAGGGGTGCCTATTGCTTTCGCCAGAAAGTTTTTTATTATTCTGGACTATGGCCCCTTATGGGCGCAGCCAATCGTGTCGAAGCGATTCGTACAAAATTATAATGAAAAATACTACGAAAAATTAGAAAATTTTTGAGATAGGTATGATGTCAAGCTGTCTATACGTTTTTGCATAAAATGAATTTGCATCCTCCGTTTCTATGGTAATTGCGAGCCGAGCACCCTGTGCCGAGCCAAAATTGACACCCTCCAAAATGCTCTGGCCAATAGAAATGTTTCGCGCGAAAATACAACCAATAAAAACGTCCGCCTGTTGCTTTGTACCTCGATATCCAAAAGTTTCACCGCACGGAGTGGTCACGTCAGAATCGTTGCAGCTTCACGCCATGTAAAAGGGTTCACCACCAGGAGACTTTCAAACGTGACCACTAGCTAGCCGCCGCGGCTCCTGATTGTTGGCTGGGACTGTAATTTGGCCGTGGGCGGGGCTTGTGACAAAACTGCCAACCTCAGAGTAAATCCTCAATTCATGTTTTCACTGAAAGATACAAATAGGACAACCCGTGAGTTCCGTGTTAATGCGTGGAGGCTTGCCCCGTTGTTTACTAAAGGCCTGCAACATCATTTTACCTAGTTACTTAATCTAAAACTAGCAAAATATATTTTGTGTTGGTTTGAGTGGACACCAAGCCGGCGTTGTTTAGAGCTGGCCCGCTCGGCGCCATGTTTGTGTCTTAAATATGAGGCGGATAAAATTGACGATTTGGGCTCTCACAGAGAGTTTTGACCTAATATTTTTAATTTCTATTTCATTTAATGGTAAGTGTGTGGCAAATTTGAAACTAGAACCCTTTAATTCTTGCCTGGTGGTTCGATTTAGTGGTTGCCAAGCGCGTTGTTGACAGCTGGCCGGCTCGGCGCCATGTTTGTGTTGGAAATGTGAGACGGATAAAATTCATGATTTGCCTCTGTGTCTGCCTCTGTGTTCCTTGTGAATGTGTAGTGGCTTCCATAGCTGTGCTGCAGGCCTGCAACATAACTTAACGTCGTCACTAAATTAAAAACTTGCCAAATATATTCTAGGTTGGTTTGAGGTGGACGCGTGAGGCGCCGTGTCGCCGGCCCCGCGGCGGCCTTCCCCACCCATAGCCGCCACGGCCGGGGGCTGAGGCTCCCACCTCGCGACTTTAAATCATTGTATAAAGTTATCAAAACGTTGACAAGTCGAACTGAATGCGTAAATATTGCTTCTGCGCCTGCAGATAATGTTTTGGTAAGTTCGACTTCAATCTGGTGAACAGAACTGTTGAAATGGTGTGTATTTACGTAAATAATTTTACGAATCCTATTTTATTACCTACTGATTAAACCTCCTTGAAACTTCGAGAAACGATTTCCGCATATCTGAAACTGCCTCTTTCACATTCATTTCGGCTGACTAACATATAGTTCAGTTAAAATAAATTGTCGCTGGGGCGTTAGTGGAGGTCCCAGCCTAGAACCATGAAAGCCGAGGGGTCCCCCACTTCGATACTCGTGTGTACACGACCAAAATTACTCGCGCCTACTCGCACGCTTACTCACCAATACTCGCGCCTACTCGTGCTTACTCGCGCCTACTCGCGCCTACTCGCCATTACTCGCCATTACTCGCCATTACTCGCCAATTACTCGCCATTACTCGCCAATTACTCGCCATTACTCGCCAATTACTCGCCATTACTCGCCATTACTCGCCAATTACTCGCCATTACTCTCCAATTACTCACTCAAAATACACGCAAAATACTCGCCATTACTCATCCCTACTCGCCATTACTCATCCCTACTCACCATTACTCATCCCTACTCACCATTACTCATCCCTACTCACCATTACTCATCCCTACTCACCATTACTCATCCCTACTCGCCATTACTCATCCCTACTCGCCATTACTCATCGCTACTCTCATTTACTCATCACTCGCCAATACTCGTCGCTACTCGCCTTTACTCACTATTACTCGCCTTTACTCACTTTTACTCGCCCCTACTCGCCTACTCAAATTACTCGTGTGTACACCATCTATGGGAGTGGGGGACCCCTCGATGAAAGCGACAGGACTGGGCACTCACACCTCAAACGCGTCTCGTTCTGTCGGAGGCGGCGGCGCCTCCCCCAGCCGGGCCACCGGCCTTCTTTTGTTGAGTGGAGGTCCCAGCCTAGAACCTAGAAACGACAGGACTGGGCACTCACGCCTCAAACGCGCTCCGTCCTGTCGAAGGCGGCGGCGCCTCCCCCAGCTGGCTGCGGATTGTCTCGCCTACGTTTTCCCTGCGGCCAGGAGTGCCAGCGAGCCGACCCCGATCGGCATTGTCGCAAGCTCGGGTGCTCGGGCGCTCGGCCCCTCTGCCCCTCCGCGTGGCGCGCAGGGGAGGAAGGAGGGCCGTGGTAAATTCAGTAACGTAACCAGAAATTAAGAAAAAAAGAAAAAAAAATAATTGCTTAATTTTTGGGACTTCTGTTTAGCGGTTAAAACCTAGGGGGGCCGTTTAACGCGTTAGCGTTAGAATTTTTTTCTGTTTCGTACCTGATTTAGTTTACAATCCGTCGAAACGAGAAGGTGCGTCAGTGCCGCTAATGAGGGTGTATAAGCTTTAGCCAGCTGTTAAGCAGGCACCAGCGCGTACAGCACTCAGTTCGATGCTAAATACGAGCCAGGTGTGTAGTCTGGTGCGAATTTGGCGCCCGCATCCTGCCGAAAATATTGTCTCGGCTACTATTCAACTGGTGATCAATTTGCGGCCTTGACCAGAGCCAACGGCACAGGGTCCTAAACGTTTTTAGCTTGCGTCTGGTCATGGACTACAGCGCGCCGCCACGGCCCTTTGAGTAGCGGCTACCAGTCACCGGGAGGGGAGCGACCAAGGTTACACAGAAGGTTGTCAGGAGACCCTTCGCGATCTGATTGGTCGCCGGATAGTGACGCCACCATTTGTCTTGCCACCCGGAATTCAAAAGACAACTTGTCTGGCTGTGTTTCTATTAAGCGTTGTTGCCAACACAGAATAACAGCAAACATGAAATTTCGTCGTCACAGCCCTTACCAACAAGAAATGCCAATAGTTTTACTCAGATGCCGTATTGTTCGAAAGATTCCCACGGATGAGAAACAACCATAATAAAGGCCAAGATGGCCGCCACGCGGCCACTCAGCTGAGCGCACTTGAGCGGGGTAGGGGTAGGTGCTAGTCCTAATTTTTTCGCATCTATCGACCAGCAGAGCATTCCAGTGAAACTAACGTTATTTCTCAACGCAAGAGGATGGCAAGACGAAATTTCACGCATTCCGATCATTCTGTGATGGTAATAGCCCGTAATATAGACACACCCAAACGAGTCTTTATTTAAATTCCATCCGGCAAGACAATGGTGACGTCGCGGTCCGGCGACGAATCAAACTACACATGTATGAACATACTGCCAAAACCTACTGGGGAGCGAGAGAGCGCAAAATTCATGGAGGTGCGAGGTATCGATCCCCGTTCCTCTCGCATGCGAAGCGAGCGCTCTACCATCTGAGCTACACCCCCTCACACAAATGAGTGGGTCTGTTCAAAGCAAGGCGAGATTTCTCACGATCTGCTTAAGAAGAGTGGA
>JAHWGI010001356.1:1735000-1796431 GCA_029379305.1 Frankliniella fusca | reverse complement strand
TAAACAACATATGTTGCTTACTAACATACTTTTTGTCGCAGGTCAAGAGTTCAAAAAAATTCTTTCCTCCCCGCCCCCCAAAAAAGGGTTTCTGTCTTGTATAAACTGCGCAGAAAGGTGATTAATCACAAACCTCGCTGTTCTCCGACAAAATGTGTTACTTAAAAAGTTAACAACATTTTTGTTGTCACGTTACAACACATCCATACACATCAGTTTCTTGTATGAGGCCATATCGTAAGAACTTATGCGGGTATTTGAAAGTGTAATATACTAAAAACAACTGTTTTGTTAGGAAAGAAGGTGCTCGTCGCGCAACCTCTCGTCTCCTGACAACTATTTTTTACAGTGTACGACGCGCATCGAAAAAGAACCAAATACGCGAGGGACGAAATGCAACACCCTTCTTGAAAGACATTTTCTATCGAAAAGCGAATTACACTTTTGTGAAAAAGAGAAAACAAATATATCATAGCTTACTGAGTAGGTATTTTCCGAATTAGAAGAACAGGAGGAATATCGTCTGCTCCCGGACCATTACAAGACCTTGTCCAATCAGAGAAGGGCTTTCTGGACCGGGCCACGAGCGAAGCCCTCTCTGATTGCTCGAGGTTTTGTGATGGTCCGGGAGCAGACGATATTCCTCCTGTATTTCTTATTCGGAAAATACCTCATTGACTCAATTACACTATTATTCAATTACTGTGACGTCACTTCCTTTTTCACGTGAAAAGTGTCGCATTGTTTTAAATGTGATGTCAAATTATTCAAAGTGAATCGGCCGGAATATGTGGGCTAAATTTTATTGTAACATTAATATTGAAAGGAATGTGACAGTTTTCACATGAAAAAGAATGTGACGTCATAGTGAGTGAATAAAAGTGTAAAACTGACACAATGCAGCTAACCGTCCACGGGCGTGTGTAGTTAAAGCGTGCGCATGCATGTATGCATCCATGCATGCACGCATCTATGACAGTTCGTGGAGGTCTGGAGAGGTGTTACAGATCGCCGATAGGCTGAAATACATTCCTCTGTGTCTTATTCAACCCCCGGGATTGCCAAATGAATCCCTCAAATACCATTTGAGAGAAGAGTTTCGTACTGAAATTTCGGCTGCTATGCCGGCTATTCGCAGTTCTCTAAAATATTTATTGTATGAGTTAAAGTGATTCATTTGGCAATTCCGGGGCTGAATAAGACACGGATGAATGTATTTCAGCCTATCGACGATCCTCAACACCTCTCCAGACCTCCGCGAACTGTCATAGATGCGTGAATGCTACACACGCCCCACGAAAAACCAAATCTATTCTTTAAAACGGAGATAATTTCGCCAAAAACTCTAGCTTTTTCGCTTGAGGTACTTGGTCCAATCAAAATATTCCAAGGGCGCGTTCGGATAAGAAAAGTCGAGCGGCGGGGCGAGCGAGCGAGCGAGCGATCGAGCGAGCGGCGCACGGCGTCGAGCGCAGATATGCAGGAAATCTGCTGCCGTATCCCCTAATCACCTTGAAAGTAGATAAACCCACAACATTTTGGGAAGGGGAAAGAACATAGAACATTATTCTGTAAAAATATCGGCACTTGATGCGACGGTTACAAGGAGAGCGGTTTGGAAGGAGTGCCGATATTTTTACAGAATAATGTTCTATGTTCTTTCCCCTTTCCAAAATGTTGTGGGTTTATCTACTTTCAAGGCGATTAGGGGATACGGCAGCAGATTTCCTACATATCTGCGCTCGACGCCGTGCGCCGCTCGCTCGATCGCTCGCTCGCTCGCTCGCCCCGCCGCTCGACTTTTCTTATCTGAACGCGCCCCAAGTGGCAAAAGGTTGCGTCTGCATTACACCAAGTCTATAACCATGCTTACCTCAGATGCACTCCACTAGAATATCGGCAACATGCTGCGGCACTCTGAGCTGGTATTTTTGGTGCAAAACTGCCAAACAGCTTGGCTCTCCTTACAAACGTTCTAACGCTGTGCGCCATTCAAGTTGCCCTGAAAAAAACATACCACGTATGACAGAGTAGATGTTCAACGAAAATGAACCGAATTCACGAGGGACGAAATGCAACTCCTCTCTTGCAAGACTTTTTCTGTCACAAAGCGAACGACTCTCTTGTTAAACAGAGGAAAAAAAAATTCACAAAAAAAATAAAAAATCAATCAAGATTGGTATTGAAAGCAGATGATACCGCTAGAGAAATGGCTATGGGGTGCGCTCTGTACGACAATTTTTGTGTGAACGCAAACTATGTAAACGACGCCGCGCGCCTGCGGGGTTGGGAGGAAGAGGGGTTCCGCCGGCGGCGTGGCGGACCGAAGCGGTCGCTGGCGGGGAGGAGCTGTTAGAGCTGCGCGCGGGGGAAAGGTGTCATTGTTCCGCGCGAACTTCGCGCCAGTCAGCCAGCCACTCACTCACTCACCAGCCCCCCCAGGCAGCGCCGCGCCATATTATTGTAAGGGTATGCGATTAGTTTCTGGACTCGAGAGTACAAGCTAGCTGACACCTTAGTGTCTTGTACTGTTCTGAGAATAAAGGTATCATCTGCTAAAAAGTTTTACATCATCGCTTATTAGTTGACTGAAATAATACTGACACTAAGCAGCTATCCGTCCATGCAAAAACAAATCTATTCTTTAAAACAGAGATAATTTCGGGGGAGTAACCCACGGGTCCGCGGGGAAAGCTGACGGTCCACGGGTTCCCTCCAGGGGGTATCTCGCGATCCGCGGATCCTCCGCGGGGGAAGGTCGCAGTCCGCAGATCCTTCTCTTGGGTAGCTCGCAGTCCGCGAAGGACCGGTGGAGGACCTGTGGTACGCGAGATTCCCGCGCCGCATGACGCGCGGACCGCGAGCTTTTCCTGCGGCCTCGCAGGTTACTCCCGCGAAACCGCGAACCTCCCCCCTGTAATGCCCTACCGTAGACCGCGCGAACCTCAAGCTGACCCATTCGGGGCGTTGGCTGCAACAACAGTGGCGAAGCGGAGCATCCGCGCTTGGAGCCGGTCCCCGGCGCCTGATGAGGACACTCTAAATGCGATGGGACAATTATTTTGTTCCCCCCATAGAAACGTTTTTGCGCGCATCTAGAGTGGATGCAAATTTGTTTCTAAAACTAGATATTTTGTTCCAAATTTGACACAATATGTCTAGTTTTAGGAACAAATTTGCATCCACTCTGGATGCGCGCAAAAACGTTTCTATGGGGGGAACAAAATTGTCCCCTCACATTTAGAATGTATGCAGTTCCGGATGGAGCGGTGCGGGCGGGGTGCATACTGCAAAAAGGGCCCGGGGTCCATCAGCCACCTGGTACATTTTTGCTTCTCAAGAATATCGGCAACTTGCTGTGGTATTCTGAGCTGGTAGTTTTGGTGCAAAACTGCGAATCAGCTAGGTTCTCCTTAGAAATGATTTAACGCTATGAGCCATTCAAGATGTCCTGAAAAACACACCACGTATGACAGATATATATGACAAATACGCGGGAAATGGAACACTCCTCTTCCAGGACTATTTGTGTCACAGAGCGCAAGACATTTATGTTAAAAAGAGGAAAAAAGTTTTACATCATCACTTACTAATTGACTCAAATAACACAGACACAAAGCAGCTATACGTCCATGCAAAAAAAAATCTATTCTTTAAAACGAAGATGATGGCGCAGAAATTGAAACTGTAACTTTTTCGCTTTCGGTACTTGGTCCAATCAAAATATTCCAATAGTGCTCAAAAGTTTACGTCTAAGATTTATATGTATATGTAAAGCAGATAAAGAACGACTGAAAATATAATTGCGCCAAAATCGAAACTGTAACCTTTTTTACTATTAGTTCTTGGTTCAGTCAAAATGTTCCGAGTGCTCAAAAGTTTGCGTCTGCATTACACCAAGTCCATAAAAAAATATATTAAAGGTTGTGCATGCTTACCTCAGATGTAAAGGTTTTATCTTTTGTAGAATATCGGCAACTTGCTCAAACACTCTGAGCTGGTATTTTTGGTGCAAAACTGCAAATCAGCTTGGTTCTCCTTAGAAACGGTCTAACGCTGTGCGCCATTCAAAATGTCCTGAAAAAAGCAGACCACGTATGACAGAGTAGACGTGCAACGAAAAACAACCAACAAAGCGACGGACGAAACTTAAGAAAAAAGAAGCAACACCCCTTTTACGACACTTTTTTTTTTTGTCACAAAGCGCACGACCCTTTGTTTGAAAAGAGGAAATAATACTGACACTAAGCAGCTATCCATCCATGCACAAACAAATCTATTCTCAGAAACGAAGATAATTGCGCCGAAATCGAAACTGTAACTTTTTCGCTTTCGGTACTTGGTCCAATCAAAATATTCCAATAGTGCTAAAAAGTTTACGTCTACATTACAGTGAGGGGCCGTGCAAAAATAACGTCACGCATTTTTTGGGGGGGTGGGGGCTCGCTCCCACGTGACGAGATGTGACGTGGGGAAGGGGTGGTCGACCCCTTGTGACGTAATTTCCTAAGTTACCCGAATAATCGCATTTATCCGCTGAAAAAAGTTTCAATCAAGATTGCAAATGAAAGCAGATGATACTAAAATCTGATTTTTATTTTTGGATTTGTCCGCAAAATGACGCAAAACCTGTGACACGATACCCAACATGATGTTTTATGATATTTGGGTCTTTTGTGTGGCTGTAGAGCCGAAACGGTAAGAGATAGAGCGAAACGGACGAAATTTTGGTACAAGGGGTCCCAATTCGTTGAGATACCCCTTAGGCAACCATAAAATTTTATCTAACAATTTTTTTTTCTGTGAAAACTTTCATAATTTTTTTCAGTGCCTTAATGAGGGTTGGCAGGATTTGCACCAGGCGTTTCGGTGTCCAGGGGTGACCCTTAAGATACCCTAAAAATTTCAACTCTCTAGCTCAACTCCTTCGAGTGGGACAGACAGACAGACAGACAGACAGACAGACAGACAGACACCAGATCGATTGCATAAGCCAGCTCTGAAGCTTTTTCAAAGCAGAAGGGCGGGCTAAAAACCATCCACCTTATTTGTTAACTGAAAAATTGTTGTCAGTTTTGTTATATTGAGCTCTTTCTGAACGTTCTTGTTCTGATGATATAAAGAGTTGAAAGGGGGTTAATTTCGCAAAACATGCTCAGATCCTGTTTCTTTCATTTTAATTTTACATTGCAAGTCGAAAAAAAATTAATTTATGTTCTAGCTACTGGATTCTGCTCTTTAACATGATACCATTGTTTTCTCTCTACATTCTGTCAGTTCTAAGATGTACGATACCCCCCCAAAAGTCATTTTTGAGCACAATACTCCTTCTCTCCACTTTGACTTTTCATTTAGAGGAGTGTAAAGAACGAGTAAAAAAACCACACAAGGGGGGGGTTCGGCCGAATGTGACGAGATGTGACAAGGGGGGGGGGGGGAGGGGGTCGAAAATGGCCAGAAAACGAGAGACGTTATTTATGCACGGCCCCTAAGTCCATAATCAGATATATTGAAGGTCTTGCGTACCTCAGATGCATACATTCTCTCTTCTGTATAATATCGGCTACTTGCTGCGGCACTATGAGCTGGTATTTTTGGTGCAAAACTGCAAATCAGCTTGGTTCTCCTTCGAAACGGTTTAATGCTTCTTTCAAGTCGAGTCAAGCCATTAGGAAGTCCTGAAAAGCATAGACCACGTATGATAGAGTAGACGTTGCAGCGAAAAAGAACCTAGTACGCGACGGGCGCAATGCAACACCCTTATTACAATAGTTTTTCTGTCACAAAGCACACCACACTTTCGTTAAAAAGAAGATAAAACGTTTCATATCATCGCTTACCAATTTACGCAATTAATACTGACGCCAAGCAGCTATCCGTCCACACCAAAACGAATCTATTCTTTAAAACGAGTAGGCCCAGATTCTTTGACAACTTATTTAAGTAATTCGCTGTTGTAATAAAATAACAGATATAATGTAATAAGCGAAATCCGCTCGTTCCGACTCTCCTAAACCGTATTTCTCTATTGGTTTATTTATTTCAATTCAGTAGTCTCCGAGGGTTCCTGATGGCACCAGAATTCATTTCAATAACAATACAGGAAATACGCTGCTAATACAGCAACTTTGCCTAACTGTAATAGCATTAAGTTAATTTCACGAACTTGCAAGTTATTTAAATAACTTCCGTTGGCGCGCTCGGTGCCGAAGCCGAGCTGCGAGGTCGAGCGGCTCCCGAGTCGCCCGGACGAGCCGAGCCGAGGCTGGGGCCTGAGCGGCTGGCGTGATTGGCTCGTCCGAGCGACTCTGGAGCCGCTCGGCCTCTCGACTCGGCTTCGGCATCAGGCGCGCCAACGACAGTTATTTAAATAACTTGCAAGTTGGTGAAATAAACTTAATGCTTTTACAGTTAGGCGTAGCTACTGTATTAGCAGCGTATTTGCATTATTCTGGTGCCATCAGGAACCCTCAGAGACAATTAAATTGAAATAAATAAACCAATAGAGAAATACAGTGTCTGAGAGTCGGGACTAGCCGATTTCGCTCTTAACGTTATCTCTCTTATTTTATCCGATTTAGCTATTGACATTATCTCTGTTATTTTACTACAACAGCGAGTTACTGAAAAAATATGTCGGAGAATCAGCAAGTTGATTCCATTCCGGTTGCGACGTAGCGCCCGCGCTCCGTTGCAACGGTTTCAGTTCTTTGTTCCTGCCGTCTCAGACCAGCTATCTCTGTCTCTTTACCCATTGGAAGGCAGGTAGTGCCAAGCGAGTTCCAGCTACAGGAGTGGAAACAGACGACCCGGCCGAGGTGCAACGTGTTAGTATGGGCCCGATTAAAAGCTTAGTTCGAATTGAAAATTTTTCAAGCTACAGTCTATGGATATTTATTTGTCGATGTCGTTCTATTTTAACCAATAACGAAGACATTTTAAATAAATTTCAAATTAAAAAACACCCTAGTGTGATTAACTTTTGGTCTACTATTTAGCGATAAACTTAAGTGTAAAGAACGAGTTTTAGTCTTAATATGAAACAAGTTTGATATTAGCGATAGTTTATGCCTTTTCCTCATACCCTTTGCCTCTTATTTCTTTAAAGAAAGAGAGAGAGAGAGAGGGGGGGGGGAATTCACCAAAAATGCTAACTTCATTCCACATTACCCAACTCTCATTCATTCTAAACAGGGATGATGCTGGCCTAACCTGGCTTTTGTAGTGTGGCAGCAGACGACAATGTACCCGTAACCACGTACCACACTATTTCTCATACTGTCCATTGACCCTCCTGTGCGCCCCCACTAATATCGCGTCGAACCACAGGCGTCAACCATAACCCTGCAGAGGCCCCTACTTAATAAAATATCACGACTTGAAGAGACTTAAACTACGTACACGCGAGGAATACACGACTCCCAAACCTACTCTAGACCTTATTCCACAAGATTGCACAGTACAATTACCCTCCGGTACCCCTGCTGTACATTTTAAAGATTACTTTCTAAACAAAAAGGCACTAGTTATAAAAATCATTTCTTAAAAATACCGAAGTTAATTTCTCTCCCACTTATAGGATACGACTTCTTTGCCTTAAATTGCCTACTGAAGGACAAATACTTCAAGGGCTTGAAAGGTCTACGTGGGCCCCTGAGCATCATTCCGTGTGCAAAAAGGCATGTACAGAAGGGTATACGTACCTCAGCCACATGAATACGTGCAAAGTCTCACATCTCTGCAATATCGGCTTCGTCGGTATCGCAGAATAGATTTGAGAATTGAACACGCATTGACTATTTATGAACGTGGAACGGCAGAAACCAGCGCTAGAGCAGATAGCGTCCATCATGGCGTCGGACTTCTTGACTGACGAACTGACTCCGATCTTCTGGACCACCAAGGACGTCAGCACGGCAACGTCGCAGGATCGAGCGCTAGGAGCCTTTGAGAAGTAAAGCGTCCACGCATGAAACACACAGATGGCACGCAGTACACAACAATAATACTACAATGTTTAAAGCCATGAACACTGTCGAGCCACAAATAAAATAAAAATGTAACACATTTCCAGAAACTGTAAGAATAGCACAACAAAGAAAAGTGCTCTTTGCGCGTGCGTCCCCATAAAGGGGGCCGTGCCAGAACAGTAGCATCTGGCAGGCCGTGCTGACGAGCTTTGCGGTGATCCGGTGATCGGGCTTGGCGTCGGGTCTGGTAACCTCTGGCAACTGGCAGCCGTTCACAACGACAATAACAACCAGAGTTTATTCGTTGAGGTGAGTGCCGTTGAGGCCTTTGTTGGCTGACACCACTCAAGTACAAAATGGTAAAAGAACAAATATTTTTCTTAGTGCACTGTAATTAAGTGATACACTTTCATCTCAAAAACCAAACAACCCTAAGACGAGTATTTGAATATATCAACTGTCTTTCATAAGTCTCATAAAACCGTTTTTTTCAAATTTCTTTACAAAATATCAAAATCACCAGACGATGTGTATGATTTTGGTTTAAGTCCTCCGATATAGTGATACAGTGACACACTCGAATCTTTGATTTTTCGGTATGTGGAAGATGAACTTCTTTTTGAGATGAAAAGTATAGCTTGTATCATGCACCACCCCTGTAGCGTTCATTTGTTGGCGGCCATCCACTGGAAAAACAAAGGTAGGACGGGACGGGTTTTAATGCCTTTACCGAGGCATTAAAAATTAGCACCCCTGCAAAGGCATTAAAACTGCCTAAAGGTGTTAAATTTTAATGCACTCTAAAAAAAATCAGTGCAAAATTCTGTATATTGTTACGCAGTAATTTACATATCACTTGCTGTACAAAATTTTGTATCTGATACAGAAAATACTATTTCAATTTTACGGAATTTGGATGATTTGTACATAATTTTAACACAAAATACAAAATTCTGTTTCATTTTCCTGTATCACAAGTGATATGCTAATTACTGCATAAAAATGATACAGAATTTTGTAATTTTTTTTAGAGTGTGCCTTTGGACAATTTCGTGCCTTTGCAAAGGCATTAAAATTTCACACCCCTAGAAAGGCATTAAGTCCTACCTTTGTTTTTCCAGTGTCTTGGTGGACAAGTTGTTTTCGATTTTAAAAAAATAAGGAAAAGGGGTTACTTTTTTAAATTTGAAATCGTTGAGAATAAGTTAGGATACTTCGGTTGCACTATCGGTTTGACTGTTAATTCGCACAGTGTTTCAGGGTCAGTGTCCATGAGCTCCTTCAATCTCACGGGCCAGAAACTTCATAATGCAGCAGATGCAGAGGCAGAGTTCGTTCTCAGTGATGTAAATATTCACTCTTTACGCTGACGTAGCAGTATCATGACCTACGAATTTTCTGATTAAAACAGTTATATTACTTTTGTTGGCCTAACGATCTGTTGCAGAACTGTGTTGCTTGTCTTAAGTGTCACTGCTGATGCTGTCCTATTATTTCAAGAGGAGGGGTACAGAGGAAACAGTTATTTCTATCACACTGGCCCTAATTCACATGCCTATCATGTAAATGTTGAAACAGAAAAACGCATCTACTTCAGGTGTGTCTTTTACGACAAACTAAAATGTTGGGGTCGAGCAATACTCGAGATAGGAGGCGGGTATAGGCAATCCTCAAACCACAACCACCCTCCTGATCCGGATTTTGTCGCTCAGCGACACTTTCGGCAAAATGTTGTCAACAGGGTTCGGGAGGGCAGGTATGTGGGATTTGCTGAAATATTGGAGTCTGAGCGCCGCAATCGTCGGTTAGTACATCATGACTTGAATTGCATGTAAATCTCCCTACCTCTCCTTACTCCGTGATATACCACTCCGTTTTTTGTTTCAGTTATTCAAGGCGAGTTCGAAGGATCATGACAATGAGGAAGCTCAGGAATCCAATGTACCGTGCTCGTATTGAAAGTTTCCCTCCAGTTCCTGAATCACTAAGGGATCTTACCAGGCTTTTACTTCGGGATGAATGGCGGGAGAAAATATCATGCACTGTGGACAAGGATGACAATCTGTACTGTGGGTCCACAACTGCAACAGATAATTCACACCACGTAGCATTCATTTCCGCACGAATGAGGCGGTTTGCATCACGAATTTCTATCTTGCAATCAGACGGAACGTTTAGAGCCAGGCCACAGGTGCCTCACAGCGCCCAGGTGTTTGTGTTGGTGACTCCGTGGAGGAATGTGGTATGTTCTTCTATTCTACTCTCACAACAATCTCACAATAATCAACGCATTAATAGCATTATCTCTATTAAGTGTATCCCAATTGGATGGATTCTAATGGAGAGGCGAACAATACCTGCCTATAGAGCAGTCTTTCAGCTCCTAAAGGAAGTTTGTCCAGACCTGAACCCAAGCGTAATTGTTTCCGATTGGGAGTACCCTCAGCAAAGGGCGTGGCAAGAAGCGTATCCAAGCAAGTATCTCAGGCGAATGGGGTAAAACCTAAGCTATATTCAATTAAGGAATGGCAAAGTCTGCGAGTCGGCGAAGAAGCGAGCGAGTTACACTTGAGAGCACCTCAAGTCTTACTGGCTCGCTTCTCCTCCGACTTTGCCGATCCTTAATTGAATAAAGCTCTAGTTTTTTGCGTTTTTGATCTTAATAGAACAATGTTAAATTTGCAGATGCCCAAATACAAGGCTGCTTGTGGCACCTTTGCCGGGCTTTTATCAAGAAAGCCAATAAACTGAAACTTCTGCGTTTTCGAAAGGCCTTGCCAGCTCTCATGCACATAATGAGAAAGACCTGTGCCATTGCACTTCTCCCATCACGCTACTTCCTTGTTGGACTGGGCATTGTAAAGAGGGAGGCTAGAGATGAAGATAATGATGGTCTTATAGCATACCTGCTCGAACCCTTTTTTAACTTTGTAGAAACAAAATGGATCCTGAACCCTGCGCGGAGAGCCTACATGACCCTGTTTAATAGTATGCACAGGACAAACAATATGTGTGAAAGTCATAACAAAGTGCTTCGGAAGGCAGTCGGTGCACATAGACCGAATATCTACGCTTTCATTGATGCTCTTGCCCGTATTGAGCATACTACCTCTCTAAGTGTCGAAGCCCTGGACAATGGAGAACCTGTGTCAAGAACCCGCAGGTGGCAGTCTGTGTATGCTGATCGTGCTCTGACTGCTCTAAGCAATGATTTAAGACTGGACGTCAACCGTGGGAGAAATGAGACTGTTAGGAATTTTATCGACCGGGCTGGTAACCTATTTCTTACAACTTACAATTATCATGTGCGACAATGGGCACGCCGTGCTAATAACTAATTATATTCAAGTACAGGTGTTATATGTTTTGCTGACTGAAAATAGTCCACAAGTATTGTAATGGGGGAATCAAAACAAATATTGGAAATGAGCTTTGACGGCCATACTTCTGCGCACAGCTAGTGTTTCTGCACAGTGACCAGACATGACCGTCAAAGAAAAATAAAAAATGTGAATAGAATCAAGTAAATCGATTGTAACACGAATGTGTACTTAAACGTCCGTTATTTATACGTTTTCCTTGTAGATAAATCGACAAGGTAAATTTATTTATTTTGTAATACATGAATGGCCTCTCATTCATAAAATTGTGAAACGAGTAGATACAGGTCAAATTTTGTGTAATGAGAAGTAATAAGAGGCCTTTTATGACAAAATACGATTGATAGTCATTCCCATGGACTTCCTCTTCCGCTCAAAATCCACTTCGAGTGCACCCGCCATACGTCTTATAAACATACGATACCTCTTCAATGCTTGTCTAAGATGATACCATTTATCTGTTGGATGCGCTGATTCAATATGGTTCAGAAGTTTCAGTAGGCGGTCTGGAGTACCGCAGTATATTTTTCCACATTCCCAACAGCTCACTTGTAAGGGGCTTGATTGTGGATACGCACAATTCACAGCCCATCGTGAGCGTGCCACCAAATTATACTCCTCTAACAATTCGTACACATCTGACAGATATGCAAGACCACGTGGTGTTGGTCTGCGGGGTATGTCCGGGTCCTTAAAACAAATCGGAAAAGAAAGATGCGCTTACTGCTAGCGCCGGCGGTCGACTAATAATTGTGTACATTACTAATGGTATTCACCTCGTCTTCATCCGATTCATATGTATTGCACTCGTCTAACAGAACTTTGCTGTTGCTAGCAGCACAGTAGGGATGTTTCATATCAAGTGGGGCCTTATTATCCAGCTCCGCTGCCCGCTCCTGCTTCTCCTGGTGACCTCGCAGATCCGATGTCATCTCCTGAGTATTAAAAATACACACAATTAAGAAACAAAAAGAAACAGCGAGTAGTGTTATTGAGACAGGCACATTTCACCCTTCAGGAAAGAAACATTTTTCTCAAGGTGGCATTACACTCAGCGTTTTCGTCATGTCCGTCTGTGCCCGTTTTGCATTTTTTGACAATTTTGTAGTCACTCAAGTTCCAAAGGTTTTGTTGAAGTGTAAAGGTGCCCCCACAATGAAGCGAGTCGCTGCGACCCGCTTCATTGTGGGGGCACCTTACAACAGTACAGCTATATCAAGTTAAGAAATATGTCCGCTTTGAGCCAGCGCTAGCGCTGGTGCTTGGGAGAGCTGGTTGGAGGGGTTGGAGGTGACCATTCGGTGGTATTCATTGATATCAACAGTTGAGTGGGTAACTATGACGGTTGATATCAATGAACACCACAGAAAAGTCGCCCGCCACCCCTTCACCCAGTGCCTCCGAGCGCCAGCGCTGGCGCTGGAGCTGGTTCGAACCGGGGTCTTTCTGAACTTGATATAACATTCATGTTTCCTACACTATCATACAAAATATCGACGAAAATCGACAGACATAGGCGGATGCATCAAAAATGTTGAGTGTAGGGCCACCTTCAGCCTTATGTCACCTTGCGAGGGTATACTAATGTGCACACGCATACATGTCGGACCTGAATCTGCTCACTGCATTTACAACGACTGTTCCAGTCTTCAGTGGAAGGATGCGTCTCCAGCTCGCCTCTAAGCTCTTGCTTCAGATCCATTTCCTGGGCATGAAAAGACAGGGGACAAAGTAATCACAAAATTAATTATGTGCAGAAACATGCCCTTCGTGCAATGTAACATGTTCTCACTTCCATCTCAGAAACACCCACAGACATTAAACTTATGCTGTTTTAAACTTGAAATGCTACTGACAAATAATCAAAAAGACATCAGTTTGACGCTGCCCCTCCACCCTATAAAAAAATTGCTGATGCAGTTGTTCTCTTCCCATTACTTCAAAAGTAACAGTTTCAAATGGAAATAAGTGTCATGTTTGAAGATATTCTTCGTTCTTAGATGAAAATACAAAATTTTTTAAAACATCGTAAAGGACGAGTGTTCATTTTACCACAAAAGTAATTTTGTGCTTCTTTTCTTCCTTGTTTTCATGACTTTTACAGCTGTACGTGTTCAGTGTTGTGGACTGAAAGTGCAAACATCTTAAGCATTACCTTCAACTGCATTCCAGCATTCCCCCGCTCACCACGCAGGGGTTGTGGGTTGCCATACAATATTGGTGCTAGACTGCACAAACACGCGACTTGGTGCTAGACTGCACAAACACGCGACTTAGTGCTAGACTGCACAAACTCGCGACACGCGAGCAGCCCAGCGTGTATACCTCAACAGATCAACACATCAGCTTAACAACAAATGTACATTTTGGTTTAAGATATTTATTCATGCGATCTGTGAACTTTCACGGGGGTAAAACGCGGTTTGTTACAAAATGTGTCAAAATAAATTCTAGAAAAGCCCAGAGTAAACAGTTCTAAAATAAATGTTTACATCTGTTATCTGTTAGTGTATAGGAGATTAATCCCTTTACTATAATTACACTGGGGAATACAATGCTTGTTTTGTACTTAGTCAAATTTTAGAAGTTTGTGAAGAACGGTAAAACGAGTAAAAAGGTTCTGGCCGTACTTTAATGTCCAATGAATCGAAACTCTCATCCTGCTCAGCAATCTTCAAACGCTTGAAGGGAGCACCAGCGCAGCTTTCGTCCGTGGAATCCATTCCTGTTGAACAGCACAAAAGTTTGACCTGTTAAGGTGGCCGTTCACTAGAGCAGGAAAACGAGCGAGTGCAGAAGCTCGTATGCGTCCGAAAACGACAGGTGAGAGTGAGGCGTTCGAATTACAACTTCGCTACTTTTCACTCTCACCTCTCGTTTTCGGACGCGTACGAGCCTCTGCGCTCGCTCGTTTCCCTACCGTACACTCAGCGTGTCCGCCGTGTCCGCCTATGTCCGTTTTCTTTTCTCGGTCAATGTTTAGGTCAGCAATGCATTCAAATGTATGTCTACAAACTTTGAAAACACTTTCTGACCTTAAGTGATAAAAACCATGACTGAAAACGGCAGACACGCTGAGTGTACGGCCACCCTTAGTGAGACTAGACGGGTCCTAGCCTCACACATGACGTGACATGTAATGTGAATAAAGACACGAACGATGTCCGTAGTCTCCAGCGTTGGTTCCACGTTGCACCTCACCTCACTTGGTCGAGACAGTAGCCGTAAAGATAGATATTTAAAGTAATCGGAGAAGAATACAAGATAACAGCACTGCTCGTAAGTATACCCCATTCAGCGCATTGATTTTGACGATTCAATCAGTTCCTAAAAACTGCCAACACTATCCGTGTAGGGTGGCCCAAAACTCAGCGCGCGTCTGTCCTGGCTGGTGCCTTTACCTCTCTTGACCTTGAGTGGCGAAGCTTTTTGTTATGACAATTTAAAGTGTGGGTAAAGTACAAAGCATGTGGCTGCTTTTGCATTGCATTAAAGTATTTTGCTCAGGACCTTATGTACTGTTTTCTAAGGTGAAAATCTTTTTCATCTGCGGTTAGTGGCGGCCTTTGTTCATGCAGTGGATACCGTGGAACGTTCAAACTTCTCAGCAGCAGTAAAAGGAGTAATAAAAAAGTCGAAGCGGCATAGTTGTTGCCTTGCTGCGGGCGGACACCGGACGGAGCGCCCCCTCTCCTCCACTACCGAGGCCAGGCTACACTACATCCATGCGAGGCCCCGTGGCCTGCGCTGGTCCCCCGCTCGCTTCTGCCCTCCCGCCCCCGCTTCCCCGCCCCCAAGGTCTGTCAAAATACCGCCGGCCGTCCGGCCGTTTGTGGCCCGTTGCGGTAGAAAATGATGAATAAATATCTGAACATGGTCTCAAAATGCGTATCAGCATAAAATATTTCGATTTGGTTTCATTAAAATAAATGTGACATTTGACTCTCGAGAAATGAGCGATTGAAAGCATTAAACATATGAGGTTAGCTGCGGCTGCTCGCTTCTCAAGAACCAAATGTCGCTTAGAAATTTCAATAAAACCAAATCGAAATATTTTAAGCTTATACGAATATTTAGACTAGATTTAGATGTTTAATTAGCACTTTCTACCGCAACGGGCCACAAACGGACGGACGGACGGACGGCGGTATTTTGACTGACCTCTAGGTCTTTAAAAACAAGTAGCCAATTAATACAACATTCTGTAGTATTATAATTGACTCGTTCTTTACACTGAATGAATGTGTATAATAATGCAAGTATCATGTTTGCTGCAGAATAGTAATTCATCCATTGGAAAAAAAAAAAACAGAGAACATATGAATGGTGAATGGTTGAAGTTTGTTTTCAATATCACTACATTTTATTATATACTGGAAAGAACTGGGTTAACATTTGTCTTCATGGACATGTCAAAGTTTTTTCCGGAAATGAAAACGTATAGATATTTCTGAAATTTCTGAGAAAACATTTCTTTTCAAGATCACTTGTTGGAAATGATGCCTGATTTTTAAAAAAGTTTGAAGCTCTTTGTATTGTTTTATATTTGATTTTTAATGATTTACGTATGTTCTTAAAACACGTTACGTTACGTCACGTCCTGAAAGATAAATACTACCCGTCTTCTCTTACGCAGGCAATGGTTCGGCGGCGAAAGGGGCCCAAACCGAGGAGTTGTCTGCCAGGAAATGCACAACAATTTGACCATGACATCACTGAACCAGAGCGACCACCTCGAGCATGGAGTCAACACCCAAAAAACGGGCTGCACAATGCGGAGGTCACGGTGAGACACGATTATGCATTACCACATACCTCTCGCCATCAGCCATCGCCATCAGCATTGACTGGATATCACTCTGTATATGACCGGTTTGAGTCGATGCAGACCCCCGGTGCCCGAGAGCACTCAATGACAACACCACAAGAGCAGCATAGTGTTCCTTGGGAACAAAAATTGACCAAGGCAGCCAAGCCCATCAACTCAGAAGACATGTACTACCATAAATCGACAGCTGCTGAGCCCGTGGCCCCCGGCATCATTGACTACCGTACGTGGCCGTCCGTCCCCCCCTCAGAATCCAGCAATAATCCTCCTGCTCGCCCCGATTCATTCGTCCACCTTCAGATGTGTTCGTCCGCCACTGCTCATCACCGTCACGAGCGCAGTGCTTCTCGTACCGTGTCGTCCGCTGCTCTGTCAGAGCCAACAGAGGGAAGAGACTCAGCATGGCCCGCCTCTCACACTGCAGCTTACCTGCAGATGTGTTCGTCCCCCGCTGCTCATCAGCCTCACGAGCGCAGTGCTGCTCGTAAAGTGCCATTCACTGCCTTGTCAGTACCAACAGAGAGAAGAGAATCAGCATGGCCTAAGTATCACACTGCAGCTCAGAAAAAAATAGATAGTCGGCCTAAGTCATTGGGGGCATCTTGTGACAGGGAGACGACTACACATGAATATGGTGTTCCTTTTGAACAGCCTCTAGCCACGACCGTCCAGCCTGAGACCACCGGGGTCCTTGACTACCGTAAGTGGCCGCCCGCCCCCCGCTTAGTATCTAGCAATACTCGCCCTGCTAGCCCCGCTACATTCGTCCACCTGCAGATGAGTTCGTCCCTCGCTGTTCATCAGCGTCAGGAGCTCAATGCTGCTCGTAACGTGCCGTTCCCTGCCTTGACAGAGCCAACAGAGGGACGAGAATCAGCATGGCCCGACTATCACACTGCAGCTCAGAAACATTTAGATGGCCGCCGTAAGCCAATGGGGGCATCTCATAATGGCAATGAGACCATTCCACATGAATGTGGTGCTCCTTGGGAACAGCATGTGACCACGGTCGGTGAGCCTGTGACCACCGGGGTCATTGACTACCGTAAGTCACCGCCCCCCCAACCGCATACAGTATCTACCAATGCTCGCCATAGCCCCGCATCACTGGTCCACCTGCAGATGTGTTCGCCCGCCACTGCTCATCACCGTCACGAGAAAAGTGCCCCTCGTAACGTGCCCTGCGCTGCCTTGTCAGTGCCAACAGAGGGAAGAGAATCAGCATGGCCCGACTATCACTCTGTAGCTCACCTGCAGGTGTCTTCGCCCGCCACTGAGCATCACCGTCAGGAGCACAGTGCTGCTCGTAACGTGCCATCCGCTGCCTTGTCAGTACCAATAGAGGGAGGAGAAACAGCATGGACCGACTATCCCACTGCGGCTCAGCTGCAGATGTGTTTGTCCGCTGCTGCTCATCAGTGTCACGAGCAAAGTGCCACTCGTAACGTGCCATACGCTGCCTTATCAGTGTCAACAGAGGGAGGAGGACCAGCATGGCCTTACTGTCACATCTCACCTCAGAAATATTTTGATGGCCGCCCTAATTATCCGACCTCGGCTGCTGAGCCCTTGGCTCCAGGGGTCATTCCCTTTCCTGCTGAGTCACCACCCTCCACGTGCTCAGTATCCGGAGCCCACTCATCTAAAACGTCAAAAAAGCCAAGGAGTGGTGCAACGAAACAAGGTGATGAAACAGCAATGAAACTTTTAAGGATGGCCGTACACTCAGCGTGTCTGCCGTGTCAGCCTACGAACGTTTACCGCTTTCAGTCATGGTTTTTATCACTTGGGGTCACAAAGTGTATTCAAAGTTTGTAGACATACATTTGAATGCATTTCTGACCTAAACATTGACCGAGAAAAGAACACGGACATAGGCGGACACGCTGAGTGTACGGTAGGGAAACGCGCGAGCGCAGAGGCTCGTACGCGTCCTAAAACGAGAGGTGAGAGTGAGAAGTAGCGAAGTTGTAATTCGAACGTCTCACTCTCACCTGTCGTTTTCGGACGTATACGACCTTCTGCACTCGCTCGTTTCCCTGCTCTAGTGAACGGCCACCTTTAAGGGGAAGGGGGATTATCACTATGAAATTAAGATGCATTTTTTAAAGCCAGCACGCACGAATACCACAATTCAGGTGTGAAGTATTTTTTTATTATAATGCCTCTACGTCGAATTTCCGGAAATTAAGTGCTACTGCTTCCTCAAGGGGGCAACTATGTACATTATTCTGTTTCTCTTTTTGTAGAAGAGACGGGAGACTCTGCTGATAACTGCTCAGACGATGAGGTACTTTTGGTGCAGGGTAACCCTCTTGACCGAGGGCCTATCTTTTTACCCGGTAAACAGAAAGTAAGTTGACCGTTTGGGATACACTGGCATATTCAAATATTTCAGAACATACTATTAATTATCTCTTACATCATTGTAGCCTGATGATGTCACCGATCTAACACGGCCGAGCACGTCAGGTGAGAATCCCTTACGCAAGGATTGGTTCGTGTTTATGCTATTGTATGGTTGTCCGTCCGTCCGTACGAACGTGAGTCCAGCACCTGCAGATCTCCAGCATATATAGAATTTCATTGCTGTAACATGTTCTAGGAACTTCAAAAAAGAGGAAAACCAGCAATAACGACACTGCTGCAGAAAAGAAAAAAAAGAAGCAAGAAGATTCTATGAAGAAGACCTTGGAGAAATTGAGGAAGGAGGCTAAAGAACATATGGCCAACAAAGCAGCTCCATCCACCCCTCTCAAGAAAAGGCTTCGGTCTTCTGCTCCAGTAGCTCCCGTGAAAACTCCTGACACTCTGATTGACGAAGGTAAGCTATTGCATGTATAACTACTGTATTGGGTAGCATTGTAGTTCGAAAAAGATTCCATAACTTTATCCATTTAACTTTACTATTTCATCCTCCAGCTGATTTTTCCTCTGGGGATGAAATGGAGCCATATACTGACGATGATGAATAATGATGTCAGCACCTCTTAAAGGTGAGCCGCAATGTATATGATGTAAAAATGCTGATTGTTATTGTTACAAGAAGTATAGACATCAAAAAAAGTTTCAGCGCCCCCTTTCAAAATTACTCAAATATATTCGAAATTTGTGAACATCTATAATTATTTATTCAATCAAAACCGGCTGTACCCACAAAAGCAAAATCTGAAATAATGGGTAGCTATATTCAGTTTAGCCACGCACTGGAGAGCGCGAGAGCGTTTGAGGGTGAGGGGCAGGGTGGGACAGCGCGAGAGCATCACGCTCTTCTTTTTTTTTGCCACGCACTGGAGAGCGCGAGAGCGTTTGAGGGTGAGGGGCAGGGTGGGACAGCGCGACAGCGCGAGAGCGTGATGCTCTCGCGCTGTCCCACCCTGCCCCTCACCCTCAAACGCTCTCGCGCTCTCCAGTGCGTGGCTAAACTGAATATAGCTAGTGAGGGCTGCAATACTTCATTGTGCATAAGACTGTGCGCCTAAAACTTAACATAGAATATTCAGTAAAATAAGCTGTAATTATATTCAATTGTAACAAAATCTCCTTCTTTTCAGGTAATAAAGGACTCTTCGACCAGCTTGATGCAGCCCACAAAAGAATGGGGAACACTCTCAGGGCTGCCTTCTTGCGGTGTCAAGAGGATGACTCCGACATCATTGCTGAATTAGATGAGAAAGGTATCCTACCAAATGGATTTGTTCCACTCCCGCCTCTCCAAAAGGACGATTTTGATTTCACGTTCAGCTTGGACACGGAGTAAATCAAGCTGTATCGAGTTAGTTAAATTCACGCCACGCACTTCACACTGCTTCACACTTCACTTCTGATAGTGCAACTGGCCCCTACCTTCATCTGTGAATTGTGAAGTGTGAATTTCCTGAACTTGATATGGCCTCGAGCGCTCTCTAGGCGTCGGATTAGGGCAGGGGCGCAACAAAATAAAAATTAATAAGAAACGGCTTTTATTTTGAAGCACCCCTGCCCTAATACGACGCCTAGAGGGCGCTGATACACCCGAAAGTGTTCACTGTTAAACTGTTAACACTATCGGTTGTATCAGCGCCCTCTAGGCGTCTTATTAGGGCAGGGGCGCCTCAAAATAGAAGCCGTTTATTATTAAATTTTATTTTGTGGCGCCCCTGCCCTAATCCGAGGCCTAGAGGACGCTGATACACCCGAAAGTGTTAACAGTTTAACAGTTAACACTTTCGGGTGTATCAGCGCTCTCTAGGCGTCGGAGGGCAGGGGCGCCTCAAAATAAAAATTAATAAGAGACGGCTTTTATTTTGAAGCACCCTTGCCCTAATCCGACGCCTGGAGGGCACTGATACACCCGAAAGTGTTCACTATTAAACTGTTAACTGTTAATATCCATAACTTTATGTAGCCCTATTGACATGGGAGTCAAATTAGACCATACCAACTCATAGTAACTAGTAAAGAACGAGTCTGCTTTCTCATGTATTAAATTTATTTGGCACACTGATTATCTACTATTTGTTCTTCTACTTCCGGGCTGGCCGAGCCCCGGAGTTCCCTATAAAGCCTGCTGAAGTTTTTGTGGCTTCAATTTATTGGTTTCAGAACCCTGCCCTATATGCCTGGAAGAAGTCTCCAACGTTTCATATACATGTTCATTCTGTAGAAATTTATTTTGCTGGGTATGTTTCTCGGAATGGATTAAAATTTCAGGAACATGTCCTGTCTGCCGCAATGATGTTCAGATTGTTCAAACTTTGTCGTCAACAGTTTAAACAATTCTATACTTTTGCCACTTGTTCATATGTTCATATCATTTTGGCAGGATACGTTCCTCATCTAGTTCAGCGATGATGTAGGGTTCATGGTGAAATTTATTACAGAAGAAATTGTAAATCCCTTGACTCGAATTATTAACTTCTCTAAACTTGTCTTGAACTTGCCCCTCTAAAATGAAAACTTATAATCAGACCTTTACTGAAGAAAGGTGATGAGGCCTATTGCTTAAATTAAATCTTTTAAAATTACAAATTTTAAAAATATCTGAACAGATTTTCCGGAAAAGAGTGTTTGGGGTGAAGGAGTGTCTTGTCTAGAAGCAGTTGTAAAGTTTAATGATGTAAACCTATCAGCAAAGAGTGATAACCAGAAAGTTCTTACTATTTTCTTAGTTAATCACTTTATTCTTCTGACTTTACTTTCAAAATATGCTGTTAGAGGATTAACTCTACACTTGTGTAGTTCCTATATCTCTCCCAGACAGCAGGCTGTCTCAATTATTCAGACTTCCATCACTGAAATAATCTCATATTTTAAAATGGTGAAAAATGGAGTCCCCAAAGTTCGGTTTACGGTCCGTACTTATTCTTAATACATGTATAAATTGCATGTGATGGGATCTTCTACGTCGATGATACCGATGTGGTAATTTCTGGTTCATCATGTGATGATCTTAAAATTAAAATCAAAGCTCAAACTATTTTGCATGTAATTGCAGATTCCTATGCTTCTCTTAAACTGGCTCTCAACTTTCAAAAAACCAACTATATTGTTATTATGTATATATTCAGTCAATGTTCATCTCTTAAGTTAACATATGGAAATACATATTCTTATGCTAGATACATAAAGGTTTACAATTTTACTCTACTTGTTTCTAATCAGAAAGAGGTTAGTACAGGAGAGTATTTACTATGGAGAACAGATAAGATATTACATCGCGAGACAGGCATGTAAAAGTAGCAAGAGGTCTCCTGTACCTATGCTATGATTTGCTTGTATGTAATCTAGATAATATGAATATTTATATACATCCAAACGATAATAATGAAAATATACATAAAGCAAAATCAATGTGAAATTTTCAGGAATTGGTACTGATGAACACCTGACGTAAAAGAAAGCATCGAAAAGGATCAGAAAAGAAGACTCAGATCAGCCACTGCTAAAAAGCTATGTATGTCAAAGGAAAAGTCGGTAGCTTGGTAGTGTCGACATTAACTTGGGGCCTTGATTAATGATGATTTACACTGCTGCATTGCTGTCCCAAACACACGGAAAAAAATGTCCTCATTGTGAGGATCAATTTTTGTGCATACACTGGAAAAACAAAGGTAGGACTTAATGCCTTTCTAGGGGTGTGAAATTTTAATGCCTTTGTAAAGGCATTAAAAACCCTTCTCGTCCTACCTTTGTTTTTCCAGTGTAGGCAAAATTCGATAGCTGAAATCGAGAATCCGATAATCACAGAAAGGAGCTGAGCTATATCAAGTTAAGAAATATGTAAGCCAGCGCTAGCGCTAGGGAGAGCTGGGTGGGGGGATTGGAGGTGACCATTCAGTGGTATTCATTGATATCAACCTTTGAGTGGGTAACTATGACGGTTTGACATCGATGTACACCACAGAAAAGTCGCCCGCCACCCCTCCACCCAGTGCCTCCGAGCGCCAGCGCTGGCGCTGGAGCTGCAGCTGGCTCGTTGTCACGACAGTACGTACACTTGTGGTCTGTAAAGTTAGTGACGGCCGTCAAACTGACCGACCGTCCGACCGACCCCCAGCCTCGCTCACTGAAATCTTGGCGAAATTGATCCTGACAACAAAGTCATTTTTTCCCGTGGCGGATCAGACGGGCAGTGCGCAGTGGGAGCGCTTGGACACTTGTTGTGTATCCGCTATTCCCCGCAATAGGGTATTCAGCTGAACTAAAACCGGAACCTTGAGAAGAAAATCACGCCCGCTTCTTCTGTTTCCTCCTGTCCGTTCATTGGCTGACGGCGAAAGTGACATCAGCGTTGACCAATCAGATTTCGGGAGGAAACAGAACCGGCGTCGTTGCCTTCGTGTGACTTCCCCGACCCTCTCGCAACCACTGATAGCGCTGACCATACATCAATCTAAAGGAGGCCTTACACTCAACATTTTCGATGTATCCGCCCATTTCTGTTTGTCGATTTTCGTTGATATTTTGTTTGAAAGAGTAGAAAACATGTACTGTTGTACATTTCAACACAACCTTCGGAACTTTAGTGACAAAAAAATTATCCAAAAATACTAAACGGACATAGGCGGACATGACGGAAACGCTGAGTGTAAGGCCACCTTAGAGTTGCCGTCGCGGGGCAGCCTATCCCACAAGCGGCTGCAATGAACGAATCTAACTTCATGGACGCGGGCTCTGGTGAGCCGCCTGAAAGGTAGGCAACTTCAGCTCCTAATCCCCTAAACCCACCAGGGCTCCACCTCCTGGCGCCTGACGTTTGCGCCCTTACGTAATACACCCGAGAGGGGTTCTCTGTAACGCATAGAACTGATCACGTTGACTTGCACTGGTAAAACAAATGTGCAGCTTTGAACACTTAAAATGTGCTTTTCACAAACTTTGCACATTACATGGTGTCGAGTTTTACAAGACATTACAATAACGTCTAAACTTTACACGCCTTGCAAGTGTCGAATGTTTGCACACTTGGACACATGCACCACCTATTGGGAAGCCATAACAGACGTCGAGTAAACTGCACACTTAATGGTGTGCAGTTTATTAAACGTTTCCAAAGTGTCGAAACATTGCACACTAAATGACTTTTAGTTAAGCTCGACACCTTGAAGTGTGCAATCATTGCACATTTGAAACTAAACACCATTGATGTATTAAAACTAAACATTTGTTTCACCGGTGTGCCTGCTGTCTCATGAGCACGATGTAGAAAGACCCGGTGGCGGCACAGTCGCGGCAAAGCTGGGCAAAGCGCACAAAAAGTGGCACCACGAATCGCGACGTTAATGCAGTACGCGCCGACTCGCTGCAGTCGAGCGGTGAGCATCTCGGCCGCTGCCCCCCTCACCTTTTTTGTTCGTATCGGGCCAGGTGCGCCGGGGCACAGGGTGGCTCACAAGCTCGCTCTCGCGGCGGTATATGGCCGGCCGGGCAAGGGTTACCATGCGTCGCTCTGCGATGGTTGGACTGTGATCCCTCTCCGGCACGGCCTCCGCCGCGCCGGGGGTAGAGGCAATTGTCCCTTTGGCCCTCCCCCTCCCCTCCCCCCACCCCCGGATCCGCTCTTGACTTCAGCTCCTAATCCCCTTCACCCACCAGGGCTCCACCTCCTGGCGCCTCGCGTTTGCGCCCATACGTAATACACCTGAGAGGGGCTCTCTGTAACGCATAGAACGGATCACGTTGACTTGCCTGCTGTCTCTTGTGCGTCCCTCGAAGCGTCCTCTGCCTGGCTTACACTTCACGAAACTGACGACTGCTTGCTCTTGGGGCCGCGCCACAGCCGAGAATATCTTGCCCTTCACGCGCCCGGGCGGCCTGCTTCCACATGTGGTGGAGTAGGGGTATCCCCCCCCCCTTCCCCCATCCCGTCCGCCACGTCTCGTCTACCGCCTCCGCTGAGTTCCTGCGCTGGAGTGGCTGGAGTTCCAGCCGCGGTTGTCGCCATTCTGGTAGCGGGTGATGGCCCCTAGCGCAGTCTGGTAGGCAGCCAGCAACGCAGGTCTGTTGAGTTGGTGGTCTAGCCTCCCGGTGGACCGCTCCCCCAGCCCGGGCCTGCTGCAGTGTATCGTACGGCTATTTAGTGAATAAACCGGTTGAAACGCGAGTTCGTTGTGGAGGGAGACCGGGCGGGTACAAGGGATCTTTGGGGATCTTAACAAATTTCCTTTAAATTATTACACCTTTCTCGAGACGATGAGAACGCGTGCAGTTTGGCACCAACATTTCTCAGCCTTGCCCTCTTCCGAGGAAACCGAGCTAAAGGGGACTTAATATTATGAGAAATCGTCTGTATTACTGGCGTGGCGTGGCGCGAAAGCGTGTCATCACACGCGCAGAGAATTCTTCCGTGGTGGTGTCGGATAGCCAGCTTCCTTAACGCAGATTCTACTTATGAAATATCCGCGCCATGCCAAACAAGTGAGCGGCGGTGCGCCCTGGCCAATAGGAGCTCTGCAAAAGCGCGGGAAGGCGTCCCGGCCTGCAGACGACGTGACTTCCCTTTTTATTAAATTGAACTCGGATTTCAACGATTAGGGTGGCTTTTTGATAATTAGGGGCACGGGACGACTCCAACGGATGATGCGATACGTCTCCCGATCCGCTCTGATATCCCCGTGTCGAGGAATCACGAGTTAAAGGATTGCCTTGAGTTGGCCCGCAGTGTCCGGGAGCATGCCTACGGGCCTGACCCGGCCTGAGAGGAAGACCCGTGACCTATCAAAGAGCCACTTCAGCTAGTACTCGTAAATGGCTGAACGGATTGATCTCATCTTCTAGGAAACGTTTCAGGTCCCCGAATGTAACATGCCTGTCAAGTGTCGCCGGCTTTGGCCCCAAGGAAGCCGAGAAACAAGATGTGATGGACCCGGATGGACCCCTAGAAATACTCGATGGCCCGGGCGGCCGTCAATATCCCCAGCCCTGAAATTCTCCTCAGAACACGCAACCATAATTTCCAAGATATCGTAAATCCTTTTACATTTGCCTCAGTTCAATCAATAATCTAACAAATCATTGACTGAGGTGTTCTACTGTTTTATTTTATAAAAGGAGAAGGGTGACATAAAATTGTCACTTGGATTCCCTCTACGCTTCAGTACGGTGCACTAATAAATGTAACCAACCCCATGGGATGTGAAATGCAATATGTGAAGAGTTCAAAATATTCTGTGAATTCCTTAACAAGCCACCAATTGGTGTGTCACATTATAGGTGACTGTGTGCTGGAGGTGGGTTTCCATCGTAAAGGAGAGATCAGTGTGTGCCCATCCAACAGAGATATTTCAGCTTACTTTACTTCAATCACTTTGGTGTTTGTTGATGCTGAAGTGGGTGGATTTCTGCTTGCAGATTTGTGTTGAGATCAGCTGTGATGTTAGCATTTTACTTCTTGAATATTTCTCCCGTTTCCGTCTCATCCTCTATTAACTGGTTTTTATATAACGTTTTTTGAAAAGTTAAATATTATTATTCAATCCAGTTTGCATAGTTATTGGTTTGAAAGTTGATTTCTTTTGTAAAAAGAAAAAAAAATGTACACAATTATTTTTATTATTTATTTCCTGTGAAAATCGATAAAAACATACATTACTTAATCAGACATGACAAAACGACAAAACTGACAGTGACTACTTATGACTTTAGCTTTACTAGTTGCTGATATTCGGCATTAAGCCCAACTGATATTAGAGCCTGTCTTACTGATACCATTACAGATACATACAAACATATGGATTTTCAACATTCTAGCTGAAACCTAAAGAATTCCGGCACGAAATCACCTTTTCTACATGGAAATTGCTTATCTACATGGTGAGGCTCTATGGAATTCATACCAGGAATGTTCTTGCTGGATAAAATAATTGAAACTCAAAGTGTCGCAGAGTATCGAACTATAATAACAAAAGTGAATTGAATTACACTTGTTCAAATTGCTCGAGTACACCCAACATACCCTTAATCACTGCCTAGACATTCAATTTGAATTTGACATCACCTACTGTGCGATGGGTAATGTTAAAATCGGTGGTTTATGTCTGATATCATGACATATCCCAAGACCACCAGTTAATGCCAATATTACCCATGTCACGTCCGACATTACCTGGTCTCCTAACTTCACACAACATTTGTAAGACCAACCATCTGAACGCAATTTACTAAGCTTGATATTACTAACACATTTCATGACAGACTGGGTTTGAAATGATTTCACTGAAATTCTGCAATGTAAGATGACAATCCCGGGTATCACAACAGTATGTCATAGAAAAAATTGGGAGAACTATGGCCGTTCTCTTTACGATAAAAATTAATTATCATAGTTCGGAATTTGGTCATTGGATTCAAATTGGGCTATAACCCAAAAATTACATCCCCAAATTCATTTATTACCTTTTTATCATACAAAAAATTGAAGGATTGTATCATAATCATACCCAGGAATGGAATAGACCTTGGCTATTGCAAAGTAGTCACAGCAACATTTTGTAGCAGAATTATTACAAATCTAGCCTCAGTGATATGAGTATGTTTCTTGTAAGATTGGAACAATCACTCACTAACTTGTTAATAAGACAAATAGACTAGAAATAATGAGAATAATCATGAGAATAAAAACTAACATTTCATCAAAAGCTGAAATCAAGAACATAAAAGTAATATTATTAATTATTACAATATAAGCATCGTTCAAGCAATTATTCATCTGATTCCGTCTCTGACGTTTCAAGATCCTCAATTAGTGAGGTGGTCTGGAGCGATTGTCTGCAGAAGTTGAACACACACGCCTGCACATCATCTTGGTGTTTGCTACCGTGAGGAGCTCCATAACGGCCACGAAGTGGTGGATCCACTTTCCATGTTAAAACTCTCCACTTTGAAGGAGGTACTGGCATGAGATGCTGTGGGGTTACATCTTGAGATCTATTCATTGCAACCATTCCCCTCATGACGAGAACCCCAGCAGCCTTCAATACATCACACCTTTTCAGGAAATCTTCTTTGAGGCCTATGTCGTCTTCACTATAATGTTCTTTTTCTCTGGAAGATGAAGCAAAGCCAGTTATATGAAAGCCAGTGCATGATATTTAACGGTAATCATATGATAAAGGGTTCAACGTACGCAGTACTCATGACAGTACAGGCAGGGGTGACTTTCCATTTCAGTTTCTTTGTAAGGGTATTTAGCAAGACACCTAGCTTGTCTGCTTCTGCCAGTACTCGAGATGCATCAACTTCTTCCTGCCTGTAGGGCCCACTCAGACTGTCCCACATGCTGCCGAGAAAGTCTGCATGGCTGTTTATGAAATGAGGCTTCATTTGCACTCTCGACTCCTTGTTACTGAAAGGAAATTGTTTGCCGCACAACACACAATGTTCCACCCTTATGAATGGGGCCAAAACCTTCTTCTTCTCATGTCGTCCCATTGTCTTCTGCTTCATTGGAATGACAAAACAGCACTGGGTGAAGAAAAGAACGTGGTACTACAGTTATACGTTGAGTTAAAAAGTATGTTATACCTCTGACAAGTGTATTGGCTACACTCACCTTATCAAGAAACCATGGGCCATACTCAGGCACATTTACATAGCCAATCATTCCATAATTCCACATGAGCTCAGTGCCACTACTGAGGTTGGAGCACTCCAGGCGTACTAGCTTTTGCAATGTTCTGTTTTGTGGTTTAACAATGTCACAAGTCTTATCTCGGGTTTGAGCCCAGTTACAATATGACGCAGGTCCTCCCATATAAGCAGTGTTCCGGATAAGAGGGCCACCAGCCTCTAAGGGCGACCTTCGGTATATGTGAGGGCAGGCCAACCTCTCAGGAACCTTGGCACACCAGCCAAAGTATAGGGGAGAATCTTGTTTCAGGGTAACTTTTAAGACCAAACTTGGTTTAATTCTGATACGGTACCCTAAGTCCTTCCTATTAGGGTCACAGAATATCTCGCAAAAACTCATTGCATCATCCCATATATTCTTAATAGTTGCTTTCATGGCCTCCATCTGCTGAGGAGATATTGCTCCTGTAACAAGCAGGAAAAATGCCAATAACAAACAGTGTTGCAGAGCTGATAAATTACCTTACGAAAAAAATACCCACAGATATTTGAAATGATGCTCACTTTGAAAGACTTCTGCAACTCACCTTCATTATCATCTTCAGCAGTGGAACACTTTCTGAAAGGAGCTCCAAAGTGGCTCGCACATTCATTGTCGAAGTCCCACAACTCACGAAGTTGCACAGGAGATACTTCAAGGAAATTATATCTAAAACCAATTAGAGCATACGTTGTCAACATTCAGTGTCGAAACATTTGTGAAGAAACTTAATTTCGGTTTTGTTCCAAATTAGCACAAATAGTAGCAAGCCTAGCCAAAATATTCAACTGCAATCAGCCTGCAATACATTGCTTTCCAGCTGTAAAAAGACACAGATTTCATTCCATGGCGCCTCTTCAACCGGAGTTTACCCATCCGCTCTCTCAAAAGGCTTTTGGACAAATCTGAGGGCTTGAAAACTCATCTTTTACAGGGAAATTTTCTATTGTTGTCTGATGAAACAGGCTAGGTCATGATAGAATGCTATCAAACTCACAAAACTTTAGAGGCAAAGGAAAAATCATCTGGATCTCTTCGAGGCTTCTTAGCCCCCATCCTCCTGGACGCAGACATCAAATAAGCTTTAAAGTCAATTTTTTTTTAATTAAAGACGAATAACCGAATAACTAATTCACACTGCGAGTGCAATGGCAATGGCGAGTGCGTCGTGCGTCAGTGCGTCGAATCAGCCGTGAATGGATGGAATCACGGTCACTCACGCGACCCATGGACTCCCTCGTGCCTCCCTGACTAAATTGTGGATTGTTTCTAGGTCTAGGAAAAGGGGACATGTTCCATAGCTGGGGAGCAAATCTTTGGTCACATGATTATATTAAGTTCAATAATTGAAATAAATTACTTGATATAAAGTCACTTCTTGTTCCTAGAGCATGAAATGAGTTGGGGTGGTTGGGGAGGCAGGGGCACGAGGGAGTAGGTGCGTCCCACAACAAGCAGAAAGCTTTGCAGGCGCGGCGCAGCCGAGTGGAGGTTAGGCTTCTTGTGACGCTCTTTGATCGAAAAAAAGAGGTTATATATTTTGCGGAAAATAATGTGATTGTTTATTAAGGCTTCATCATGCGTTTACTGCGCGAATCTCGGTGTAATGTTGTGGTACGCCACTACTCTCCGCCTACTGCGCAACCACCCCATAGTGGATAGTGTGGACTAGAGTTCATATTTTTTGAATAATTGAATTCAAGCAGATATTTCCTCTAATATCATATAAATTAGCAATTCTCCACTTGCTACACGCGAGCAAATGTACCGTTGCTGCATCACGCCACCCGGCCCCGGTCCCGGCAGTTTTGGTTTAAATCGCGTAAAAGAATTCGCTCCCCGATTTATAAGGTTACCTACTTTCAAATGATTCTACTAAAATTGCTTGAAAGACTGTTATTGATTTTATCTTGAGCCTTTTTGTGGGTGTGCATTAGAAAACCAACTACAGTTCGTCATCCAGTCTATAGTTATACTGCTAAATATTGTCTTTTCAGGACGTGCCTGGCCGACTTTCGGAAGAGGACAAGAAATTTAGAACATCTCTCTTTCTGGCTTTTCAGAAGCTGTAGGCTGTATAAGCTGTTGTCCCGTTGAAAATCGAAACGGAAAATTTATAGTTCCGGACTTCGGAATTCTTCTCATGAATATATGTGTTATACCATATGCCACATTTTATTTGTTTCTATTTGATTAAATTCTTATCAGCCACACAGGCTGATATTGACGGGGATAAATGGGCATGCTTGTGCGACAGCTGACCTCTAAGAAAGTTGTGCTGACACAAATAGACATCAGCCCAAGGAGGAATTTGACCCCTGACCGTCAGCATGACGTCAAAATGGTCTTTTGTTTTGACGTCATCCATGACTCTTCTTGATGTCATTACGACACTAATTTGACTCAAAATGTCAGTTCACGGTTACCATGACATCAAGAGGAGTCATGAAAGACATCAAATAAAGGGACCATTTTGACATTATGCTGACTTTCAGGGCCAAAATTCCTTCTTGGAGGTAAGTCTGCAGTCTTGAACTGTAAAATGTATTTCTGTATAGTGTATTTCTGTCAAACCTGAAATGATTAAGTTTTCTTTCCAGGAGCTGCAAAAGCCATCAACGATTTGACCCATCACTTCGTAAAGCAAAACCAAAAACGTACACTTCAAAAGTCCGGAATTCTGCACACGGATGTGTGTTACTGTTTCTGACTCGTGTATGAGTGGTATGTGTGCTGATGTGATAATCACTTCTTATCTCCTTAGTTTGTGTACATTACATATGTCATTTTCTAATTATTTTTTAGTATTATTATATATCTAACACTAAGTTAATTTTATTAATTTTAATCTTACATTTCTTTAATGTTGTCACACTGCAAATGATGTTCCGTCTGTGGTCGGCAATCACTTGTGAAGGACTTAGGAGCATTGTTGTGTGGATTTAATTAGGAAACTGCAACACTGTGGTGGCAATGTGGGTCTTAATCTGACAGAGGGCTGTCATTTTGGTACAAATTGCAGCACATGATGACTCAACTCTATGGTTGCCCAAGCGAAGAAAGTGAGAGAATAGTCTCCCTCCTGGTGTCTCTGTGTACAGCTCTGAAGGGCCATATTGATCACCCAAGGCTGTTTGTTTGTCTTTCTTGTGGTCATGTAAATCTCCTGAATGTGCTGATCATGAGGTAAGTGTGCGTTCTTCAAACTGTTCATTGTATTTCTCACAAATCTGAAATAATTTAGTTGTCTTTCCAAGAGCTGCCAAAGCTATAAATTATTTGATCCATTCCATCAAAAAGCGAAACAGAAATTGTAGAGTTCAATATTTTGAAATTCTACTCATGAATATGTGTGCTACTGTTTTTTTTACTCATGTACGAGGCACATTTTGGCGCTTCTCCCACTGCTCCCAATGAGAGAAAGGTATGCCCTGCCTGTAACCTCCAGCACTCTTTCATCATCATTTACACAACTCATCTATGTAATTTAGACACATTCTTTACAGGTTTGAAATGTGCTGCCGGCTCTGCTGCCTAATTTGGTTGTAGATTTCACGTTCTCGATAGGGTCATGTTGTGTGATTGCTGTGAAGGCAAGCCCAGCTGTCTTGTTGCAATTTTGCAGCAGTTCACTGTGGTATAGCAACGTCTGGTATTCCCCAGAACTGAGTAGGTATACATGTTGTTGAGGTACGCTATGTATCTGTTTGTGTATAGCTCTGAAGGGCCATGTTGATCACCCAAGGCTGTTTGTTTGTCTTTCTTGTGGCCATATTAGCACAGACAAAACTAAAGAACTTAAAGAATGGGGCACTGTTCAGAAAAATGAAACAGAATACCTGAAAATCTCCTAATAGCAACTTACAAACTTTTTTCAATTCCACCCCTGCTGGTATGTACTTCTACTCCATATTTCCTGCAATTTTCCAGAGTTTGTATAATAATTTTGATCACCTGTCTTTCATTTCTGTTGTTTTAGATCAGCAAAATGTTGTTGCCCAAAATCAATGACTTTTATAGTTTCTACAGAAATGAACAGGAAAATTCAGGCTTGCTGAGGGCACTTTGAGCGCTTGTAAAAATCAAAGACCTGGGAATGGCTTAGGTTTGCCTTGGTATCAGAATTGAGAGGTATTGGAGCAAAGACTCTCTAAGGCTGCATCAGGATAAGTATGCCAAATCAGCTCTTAAAGGGGTTCAACGTGGAACACTGTGGAGGCGAAAGTACTCCACAGGAAATGAAGCAGACACTATGTGGCTATGAAATAATGCATCATGTCAAAGCTCCAGATCAACTTTTAGTTGGCAGCGTTCAGCACTAGTTCAAGGCCAGACGCAGTAAGTTTTCATGTAGCACAAAGGCTTTTAAATTACATGAAGCGCACATCAAAAGTTGGATTACTCTACCAAAAACTCTGCACAACCTTCTTTAGCACGAACTGGCTGCTCAGATGCTGACTGGGTGGGAAATCCAGCTGATTGTAAATCCTATACCAGATATTGTTTCACTTTGATCATAATTTAATCTATTGGGAGAGCAGAAAGCAAAAGCTCTACTGCTGAATCTGAGTTGATACCTTTAACAGAGGTAGTAAAAGAATCAGTATTTCTCAATAAATTTATCAGCAATTTATGTAAATGAGATATGCTAAAAGTGAAAATGGTCAGTGACAGCATAAATCTGCCATTAAATTGTAAGTGTCAAAAAACTATTTGAATGCTTGATACAAATATTTTGGCTGCAGTATCCAACTGTCTTAGGGATTGTATTGAGCAGGAAAGGATTACCCTAACTCTAATAGCATTAGCTGTGAATCATGCTGATGCTTTCACTACAGCATGAGAACAGTGCCCCTAACTCAGCCAATAATGAATATAATTTTAAATCCTTGAAGGTTACTTGGCTTTTGACCAATTACAGTAGATGAAGCCCACACAAATAAATTGGGGTTGTGGTCAGCCGAGTGCTGGTTGCGTAAAATTTTACATTGATGAACATTTTGTTGTGAATATAAAATGTTTATAAGATTTTAATGTTTTACCTATTCTTGAACTTTTTTTAATTGGACGCAAGGAGGTGGGTTTTGGATACCCCCTCATTTTAAACAAATAGTTGTAAGAATTGGAGAGCTTGCACAGCACACTCTAAAGTGACTTGCCTGATAGCGTCCTGGCGTCTTCTGCGCGTCCTTGGCGTGCCCACCAGCACCAAGCACAGCACTGAACTGAATGGCGTCGCGTCGAGCGTCGACGTGGAGCCTTCCCCGGCTCGGCGAGGAATTACCTCATCCCCCCTGTCCCTCCTCACCACTCCCCACACCCAGCCGCCGTGGTCACCTTTTGGGTGCTGATCAAGGTGTGCTGCTCTACTGGGTGCTCCGCAAGCGGTGCAGCGCCGTGGCGCGGCGGGACCTCGCGCAGCTCCGCGGCTACGCGGCTCTCACACTGCACTCGCGCTCCCACGGCCCGGGGCTGATGCCGCGAGGGCGCCCGCGGGCCGCGAGGGGAGTGGAGGGGAGGGGTGCCCTGGAGGGGTCTGCTGACGCGCACATGTGGGCAGCAGAAATGTTCTGCGCCCATGTAGAGGGGGAAGGGGGAGGGTGCAGCTGTGCACATGTGCACCCTGGTGCAGGCGCGGAGCACGGGCGCGGGGTCGAGCAGCCCTGCTACTGCTCGCCGGGAGAGTATGCCAGCCTGCTGCGCACGCCTGTGTTGCGGTGCTGCCTACCCCTTCGGCTCGCGGCCGGCATCCTCAGCCCTGCTACTCGTGCGTGCCTACCGGCCGGGCGGGGGCCTCTCCTCATACCTGCTCACTTGCTCGACCCGGGCAAAGTGCAGGGCGATTCCGCACCGCCACTTCGTCTCTCTGTCCTTGTCGCACTCACGGGGCAGGCCCATAGGGAGCGAGAGACTCACAGTCGTGACGACGCGACGCGCCCGGCAGCGTAGTGGCCTTGAGTACGTCTGCGTCACAGAGATTCATTGAGGAGCTCGGCGCATACTACAGACGGGGATGGAGTGTGTACCGGGAACCATCATTTTTACCATTCTTCGGAAGGAAATGTTACGGGTGGCCCGAATACGCCGTCGTTCGTGGATGTAGGCAACCCACTTTGCCTACCTAGAGGAACGACGTCGTGGTCGGGCCAATCTGTTTACATGACTCAAAATTTTTTGACTTTAATTTTTGGCATGCTGGAGTCAGCAGACGTCTCGAGCCCCCCTCCCTCTCGGGCGCTGCCTCCTCGGCGGGCAGGTTGCACAGATGGCAGATGCTCCTTCCCTCTCCCTGCCCCCTCACAACCTCACCAGCAATCATCTCCTTGTTTGATTCAGGTCAAGCTTGGTGCACAATGTACGACAATGGCAGAGTTTTTCAAACACTTCGGACTAGCTGCTCAGAAGAAAAGAAGAAAGGCTGTTTTTCTGAGCAATGTAAATGAGGAAAGTCATTTTGGACTTCAAATGATGCACCCTCAGCATCTGAGAAAGATGATTTCATGTCAACATGTTTTGAACCCGAGGCATTTCAAGACCCTGTTTTATCAACACATTGTTGGTGAGTGTAAAACAAGAAACAAATGCTCGAAATCCTTTTAAAGATATGAGCTTCTTTTCATGTAGTATGTTTCTCACATTCAAGGTACTTTAGACAGAGGGTCAAGAAGCTTTTCTGCAACATTTATTTGATGTGGTGACATCCAAACCAAAGGTGAAGTGAAGTAACTTTCACGATGACATCAAGGCTATTCCAAACAGAGCTGTTCCCATAAAAGCTGAGTTTGTAAAGAAACCGGCGTACCAAAGGTGTCCAACCACGGAAAGCAAGGAGAGGCGCCTGGAGATGGCCATGGGCGAGGCCAATGAAGATGGATTTCTGTGTGATGGTTATGACAAACAGTACTTTGACAACAAATGTAAAAACTGAAAGGATAGCAGCAGCAAGGAACCAGAAAATAATAATGTTGTTACTCTTCTACGTAGCGGAGTTGTTAATGCTAATTCAGTAAGGTTTTTACTATTTGTAAATGTAATTTTTTTGGTCCTCTTTTTAGGTCCCAGCTGAAATTCAAATTAAATTTGCTGACTCCAGTCAAGAAAAGACACTGTTTACTGAGATTTCAAACTCTTATGCTGATGTGGAAGGAGCAGAGAATACAAGCCCACTCCCACTTACTGTTATGATTTAGGAAGAAACCACAGGGACATCTGAAGAGGGCCGTTTCATTGCTGATGTGTCCTTGGCTGCGAAAGTTGAAATTACTTCACCCGTCTCACTAAAACCACCTGAATGTGCTGATCATGAGGTAAGTGTGCGTTCTTCAAACTGTTCATTGTATTTCTCACAAATCTGAAATAATTTAGTTGTCTTTCCAGGAGCTGCCAAAGCTATAAATTATTTGATCCATTCCATCAAAAAGCGAAACAGAAATTGTAGAGTTCAAGATTTTGAAATTCTACTCATGAATATGTGTGCTACTGTTTTTTTTTACTCATGTACGAGGCACATTTTGGCGCTTCTCCCACTGCTCCCAATGAGAGAAAGGTATGCCCTGCCTGTAACCTCCAGCACTCTTTCATCATCATTTACACAACTCATCTATGTAATTTAGACACATTCTTTACAGGTTTGAAATGTGCTGCCGGCTCTGCTGCCTAATTTGGTTGTAGATTTCACGTTCTCGATAGGGTCATGTTGTGTGATTGCTGTGAAGGCAAGCCCAGCTGTCTTGTTGCAATTTTGCAGCAGTTCACTGTGGTATAGCAACGTCTGGTATTCCCCAGAACTGAGTAGGTATACATGTTGTTGAGGTACGCTATGTATCTGTTTGTGTATAGCTCTGAAGGGCCATGTTGATCACCCAAGGCTGTTTGTTTGTCTTTCTTGTGGCCATATTAGCACAGACAAAACTAAAGAACTTAAAGAATGGGGCACTGTTCAGAAAAATGAAACAGAATACCTGAAAATCTCCTAATAGCAACTTACAAACTTTTTTCAATTCCACCCCTGCTGGTATGTACTTCTACTCCATATTTCCTGCAATTTTCCAGAGTTTGTATAATAATTTTGATCACCTGTCTTTCATTTCTGTTGTTTTAGATCAGCAAAATGTTGTTGCCCAAAATCAATGACTTTTATAGTTTCTACAGAAATGAACAGGAAAATTCAGGCTTGCTGAGGGCACTTTGAGCGCTTGTAAAAATCAAAGACCTGGGAATGGCTTAGGTTTGCCTTGGTATCAGAATTGAGAGGTATTGGAGCAAAGACTCTCTAAGGCTGCAGCAGGATAAGTATGCCAAATCAGCTCTTAAAGGGGTTCAACGTGGAACACTGTGGAGGCGAAAGTACTCCACAGGAAATGAAGCAGACACTATGTGGCTATGAAATAATGCATCATGTCAAAGCTCCAGATCAACTTTTAGTTGGCAGCGTTCAGCACTAGTTCAAGGCCAGACGCAGTAAGTTTTCATGTAGCACAAAGGCTTTTAAATTACATGAAGCGCACATCAAAAGTTGGATTACTCTACCAAAAATCCAGCTCATTGTAAATCCTTTACCAGATATTGTTTCGTTTTGATCATAATTTAATCTATTGGAAGAGCAGAAAGCAAAAGCTCTACTGCTGAATCTGAGTTGATACCTTTAACAGAGGCAGTAAAAGAATCAATATTCCTTAATAAATTTCTCAATAATTTATGAAAATGTGTTATGCAAAGAGTGCAAATGGTCAGTGACAGCAAATCTGCCATTAAATTGGAAGTGTCAAAAAACTATCTGTACGCTAGATACAAACACTTTGGCTGCTGTATGCAACTGTTTTAGGAGTTGTATTGAGCAGGAAAGGATTACCTTAACTGTAATGGCATTAGCTGTGAATCCTGCTGATACTTTTTCAACATCATGGGACTCGCTGCTCATGTAAAGAGCTGTGATTTCTTGAATCTGTCTGAAATGTAAATATTGCTCATACATATTCTCCTTAGATATTAGTCCTATTCCTTGTCGCAGTATTATGCCTCTCCATCTTTGATTATAGTTTAGTATAGCTCCAGACAGTATGTAATGGGGACGGAATATTTCAGTATTTCTGTTTGATTTTGTAAAAAAAAGCAAAGCCCAAAGAGACTAGCTCCATTGTGGGCAGTTAGATTTAAGTTTGATGATACTTGGCAATACCAGCAACATAAATATATAATAATGAAAATTATAATAATAATAAGTAGATTGAGTATCATATCAAACTTTCATTTTCGTTGCACTATACCTATGTTTTTTTGCTCATTAGCTGGAGTTCTACTACTCTCTGCATCAAGGAGGAGAAGGCAATCCTAATGGCCTCCAGGACTTATCACAAATCTTCTTGCTATCATGTGTTGTATTTGGGGTTTAGGATAGTGACCGACCACTTCCTCAGCACCAGCAGCATTTATCATTCATGTTAAGGTAATTTTTTTCCATCTGGTACTATGAATAATTTTACTAACCCCAACTTTACATTCCTTTATTGTTTCCAATTCAATCAAGAAAGTGCAGCACTCATGCCAATTTTGGTACAAATTGCAGGAAACAATGACTCAATGGTTGCCCAAGTGAAGAAAAAGAGAAAAACTCTTCCTCCCGGTTAAACTGAATGAGCCAAAAAGGAAGAGAGAGAGAGACAGACAGACAGAGACAGAGAGAGAAGAACAAAGGTGAGCATCACAAAGTCTGTGTCTCCCCTGTTTGGATGGAGTAGAAATTATTAATTACTTTATGTATTGTTGTTTCAGACTTGTTGGGAGTCTCAGAAAGCTAGAGGCATATAATTCATACTAGTTTGCATGACAGCAGGAAGGAAACAGAAATTAATACCTCTATAACCATAAATGACAGCAGCAAGGAACCAGAAATTAATATTTCTGTTACTCTTCTACTTGGTGGAGTTGTTAATGCTAATTCAGTAAGGTTTTTACTATTTCTAAATGTAATTTTTTTGGTCCTCTTTTTAGGTCTCAGCTGAAATTGAAATTAAAGTTGCTGACACCAGTCAAGGAAAACCCCTTGCTACTGAGATTTCAAACTCTATTGCTGCTGGGGAAGGAATATAGAATACAAGCCCACTCCAACTTACTGTTACGATTAAAGACGAAACCACAGAGACATCTGAAGAGAGTCGTTTCAATGCTGACGTGTCCTATGACAGTTGAAATCACTTTACCCGACTCACTGAAATCACCTGAATGTGGTCATCATGTTGATAGTTTAAATGGTTACTGATCTCATGAGATGGGACCAACCAACCAGAGTATTGTAGTTCATTCAAGCAACCATCATCAGGTATTACTACTTAGAAATAAATGTTTGTCTCATTTATGGGGGAATAATACAACTTGGAACTTTTCATTGTTTCTAGGATGAAGAAAGAAGTTTGGGAACAAGAAAAAGTTATTCTTTTCATTCACTTTTCACTCTAGTTTGCTAAAACTGATTTATCCTCGCTTCCTCTGATTTATAAATAGTATAATGAAACTAATAAGTCGTGATTGTTCTGTTCTCCTGCCATTTAACACTAAATGGTAACACTAAAGAGAAGGAGATCAAAATAGTGATAGTGATACTTGTGGTTCTTGCTCCTATCAGAGCAGCGAAAGGAAGCTGAGGAAGTTAGAGACAGAGGTTGTCTCCCTTCGGCTCGGATTGCAAAGTCTGAAGAAGAGAAATATGATGCTGAGCAAGTGTCTCCACTCACATCTTGACAATCTACTTCAATAGTCGGAAGACATGAAAATTTACATAGCATGGACAGACTCCTGAGAACAAATGCAAACACGAAAAGTGACCCAAAAAGAAGATAAAACTTGACAATCATTTAAGTGAGTTTATCAAAATCTCCTAATTTATGTATTTGGTTTTTGATATGGTTTGATTCTAATGCTTAGGGTTTTTACACTTTCAGAGCCTGGAGAAGTTCAAGCAGATACATGCTATGTAATGACAAATTCAAATGAATGAAGAAAAACCAAAGGTACACTAATCTGCAGTTTTGGTTTGTGTCACTTTTCATTGGTTTATCTCAATCCTCATTTTCTCTAATTAAAATAACACTTTATGCAATCTTAGGAGTGCATTGAGTAACACCTGCCTTATGAAAGAAGTTTGGAAAGAAAAATTACCAACCTGCACCCCAAACCTCAAGAAGTTTGTCAATGATATGGCTGTTGAGGTCTGGGGCATGGAGGGCTGCGCAAACCTCAGTCGTGAGGGGGGAAAGAGCCCCAAAAAACATACTGCTCCTCAAAAGCCACCTGCAGCTGCAGGAAAAGTTAAAGCAAGTTTTGGTATGCTGCACTTACAACAGAATATTAGAATTTAAAATTTATTCAATTTGAGGGTGATCTAATGTGTTTGCTTTTGTAAAACAGGCCTATGGCGGGCCTGTTTGATGTCCCAGGGGATGTCAATTGTTGACAACATATAATTTCACATAACAGAGCCAATCAACATTGAATGAAGCTACTTTGAGTCTGCATTTGTGCTCGAGAACAGCGAAGAGAGCGAAACAACTAATCAAACCCCATGGAAGATTACAGATTTAACGTTTTTACTTTTCTGTAATTAAAATGGTACATATACATTTTAGATTAATTTCAGCTTCTCTCTTATGTGATGAGATCCCACTTCAGTAACACATGAGAGGAAGGAATCCTCCACAATTACACAAAAAAACTCCAAGTAGCCCTTTGAATAATGTGTCTGACTTCCGATTGTGAGTATTAAATCCTCGTATACATGGTGCAACATGTCTTCAAGATGATTCTCAGGCATAACATTTATTTCCTGAGGGAACCTACAATGAAACTATCACATGAGTGAAATGGGTTTTCTCGGCCAGAAGCCCCCCGAGCTGAGACGAGTGTGGCACCCAACGTCACACAGCTGCGAGTGCGGTTGCCTATCCGACCGATTGCAGGCGTCGTCAAGATGGTCTATTTGCCACTCTATATATTTGCTCATCCCCATTGGATCCTACCTATAGGGTGGCTTCCTCATATCCATAGGAACACCCGCCCACGGGGTAACATCCCCAGGGATTCATCATGGGTTTCCATAGGCGCTCGTACCCATAGTAACACCTGCCCATAGGCCAACATTCCCATTGATCCGTCATGGGTCATTGGTTCCGATGTCCCTTAATTCTAAGGTAATGCGGCCCGATGGCTGTCCATATGAATGGGAATTTTACAGCGGGGCGAGTATCACATGATACTTTTACCGCTATAGCACTCCAGAGCCTAAACACACTGAACGAGCTTACCTGGTGGATGTTGCTGGAGCTGCACGTCTGCACCCTGAAGTCGTCGGCTGCTCACTGCTTTCGTCCTCGTAATCACCGAGACGGTCGCCGGCTCCACACCGCTCCTATGCCCCCCCCCCCCTCGGCCGCTGCCCCCCTCACCTTTTTTGTTCGTATCGGGCCAGGTGCGCCGGGGCACAGGGTGGCTCACAAGCTCGCTCTCGCGGCGGTATATGGCCGGCCGGGCAAGGGTTACCATGCATCGCTCTGCGATGGTTGGACTGTGATCCCTCTCCGGCACGGCCTCCGCCGCGCCCGTCTGTTAATCCACAAGTCCCGCCTGGTAGGAGGGGGAAGGCGCTATCTCGTGGCGACGGGGGACGCGACGCAGTCGCGGTCTGGCAGCCAAATGGTGGCCCATCAGATCAGCCTGGTCGCTGCCCTCTCCCCCTCCCCTTCTCTCATGCAGACACTTTGCATGGGTTCGCTATTGCCTGATGCAGCTTGCTGCAGCGCTGAGGAATGCCGCTCCTCACGGCAGACACTGCCCTATTTTGTTCTGGCGATGCTTGTGCATTGTGTACAGGTGACTTTCCAGCCCACCGGGGCGACCAGGCTCCAGTGTGCGAGGCCTGCTGGAGGTGGCTGGAGTGGGAGACCGTAAACGACCATCAATGGCGACTTGACATGCCACACAATGGACTTAATGAGGATTTGAAGGGAAGTGCGCTTGGTGCGCTTGGACACTTATTGTGTGCCGGCCAGTATGCACCCAACGCTCATAGAGCTCAGAACCGTCGTTGCCTTCGTGTGACTTCCCCGACCCCCTCGCAACCATCTGAAGTTGCCGTCGCGGGGCAGCCTATCCCACAAGCGGCTGCAATGAACGAATCTAACTTCATAGACGCGGGCTCTAGTGACCCGCCTGAAAAGTAGGCAACTTCAGCCAGTGGCCCGGATGAGGGGGCAAATGTAGCGCGTTGCCTACTTTCAGGCGAATTTGATAGAAAATTTGTTGTTTTTTTTTAAATAATTTCGACCGGTGCGTATTAGAAAATGCGTATAAATGACATAATTTTCCTTTCCCCTTCCCCCTTTTCCCTCTCTCCTTTTCCCTTTTCCCCCTTTTACCCCAGTTTTTGGCAGGGCGGCTGAGCCCAAGGGGGGTGGGGGGTAGGGGCAATTGTCCCTTTGGCCCTCCCCCTCCCCTCCCCCCACCCCCGGATCCGCTCTTGACTTCAGCTCCTAATCCCCTTCACCCACCAGGGCTCCACCTCCTGGCGCCTCGCGTTTGCGCCCATACGTAATACACCTGAGAGGGGCTCTCTGTAACGCATAGAACGGATCACGTTGACTTGCCTGCTGTCTCATGTGCGTCCCTCGAAGCGTCCTCTGCCTGGCTTACACTTCACGAAACTGACGACTGCTTGCTCTTGGGGCCGCGCCACAGCCGAGAATATCTTGCCCTTCACGCGCCCGGGCGGCCTGCTTCCACATGTGGTGGAGTAGGGGTATCCCCCACCCCCCCCTTCCCCCATCCCGTCCGCCACGTCACGTCTACCGCCTCCGCTGAGTTCCTGCGCTGGAGTGGCTGGAGTTCCAGCCGCGGTTGTCGCCATTCTGGTAGCGGGTGATGGCCCCTAGCGCAGTCTGGTAGGCAGCCAGCAACGCAGGTCTGTTGAGTTGGTGGTCTAGCCTCCCGGTGGACCGCTCCCCCAGCCCGGGCCTGCTGCAGTGTATCGTACGGCTATTTAGTGAATAAACCGGTTGAAACGCGAGTTCGTTGTGAAGGGAGACCGGGCGGGTACAAGGGATCTTTGGGGATCTTAACAAATTTCCTTTAAATTATTACACCTTTCTCGAGACGATGAGAACGCGTGCAGTTTGGCACCAACATTTCTCAGCCTTGCCCTCTTCCGAGGAAACCGAGCTAAAGGGGACTTAATATTATGAGAAATCGTCTGTATTACTGGCGTGGCGTGGCGCGAAAGCGTGTCATCACACGCGCAGAGAATTCTTCCGTGGTGGTGTCGGATAGCCAGCTTCCTTAACGCAGATTCTACTTATGAAATATCCGCGCCATGCCAAACAAGTGAGCGGCGGTGCGCCCTGGCCAATAGGAGCTCTGCAAAAGCGCGGGAAGGCGTCCCGGCCTGCAGACGACGTGACTTCCCTTTTTATTAAATTGAACTCGGATTTCAACGATTAGGGTGGCTTTTTGATAATTAGGGGCACGGGACGACTCCAACGGATGATGCGATACGTCTCCCGATCCGCTCTGATATCCCCGTGTCGAGGAATCACGAGTTAAAGGATTGCCTTGAGTTGGCCCGCAGTGTCCGGGAGCATGCCTACGGGCCTGACCCGGCCTGAGAGGAAGACCCGTGACCTATCAAAGAGCCACTTCAGCTAGTACTCGTAAATGGCTGAACGGATTGATCTCATCTTCTAGGAAACGTTTCAGGTCCCCGAATGTAACATGCCTGTCAAGTGTCGCCGGCTTTGGCCCCAAGGAAGCCGAGAAACAAGATGTGATGGATCCTCGAAATCCTCGATGCTCTATTCCAGCAGGTCTTTTCCGGTATTCTATTCCAGCCAGACTGGAGTGCGCCGTCCATACGGTCTAACCGTTTAGCCCGGGCAAAACGGGCATGTCATACAGCATGCCTGGTGGCTGTCAAACTGTCAAACATCTACAGCCCCAAGAAATCGCTCCACCTTCTCGTACGCAAGGGCGTACAAACTCATAAAAATTCATAGTTGAATTCAGTACAATAGACTTTTTTAACTTCGTGAATGGCAAGAAGAGTAGAAAGAGGCAAATTGTACCAGTACCCCCCAAAACTCAATGAGTGGAAGTTTAAAATTTCCAAGAAAAGCCTTAATTGTAGCAGAGACAATTAGCCCAAGTAGCATATGGTAGCCTGTTGGGCGCGAATTTTTGAGGCTTTTTCAAGGCGCCCCAAAACTTCGCCCAAAAAGCATCCTGGGGGCGCTTCTTTCCGACCCCCCAAAAGCGCTCCTAATGAGGCGCTCTTTTGGCGAAGTTCTGGGGTCTAAAGAGTGAAAAGACTAACACTTTGTTGCGCATAGTCTACAGTGCATCCTTTTCTGGGGAATATTGCCTTCCACTCAGTTTATTTGACCCATGATGGCTTTAATGTTAAAGTTTCTCTTTCCAATATCCACACATGCCTTATGTAATGTGCAGTGATTTAAGTAGTCAGCTCTAGAAAATTCAGTACGGATTTGTGATGCAGAGACCATATTCACTTCATTTTCCATAATGGGGCGGCGTTTCATTCCTTTTGAATCATTTAATGCTGAATATCACCAGCATGCCGTAACTAAGAAGTGTTGAAAGATATCTCTTGTCATTATTTTCAAGCAGTCGCTTATGTCAAGTTTTATTGTGGTGTTCATAATCTCTGAACCGTGCTTGGACACTATGTGAAACTAAGAGGGCATAAAATCTAATGTTACATTATTTATAATGGTTTTTATTTCAAGATATTTGGACAAAGGATTTTTGAAAACTGTATTGCCAGCACTTGCATCCTACTGCTCCTCGCTCCCAACAAGGCAAGGGCACAACTCGCAGATGAGCGGTTTTGCAGCATCATACACAGCCTTACACTAACAAATGTACACTGGGAAAAGAAAGGTGCCTTTAATAAGGCACTACACTCATGATTTCTTCAGCACCCCCGCAAAGGTGCTAGTTAGCACCTTTGTTTTTCTAGAGTAAGCGGAAAAAGAAATGAGTTCTGCTCTGCTCCTTTACAGACCCACATTTAATAAGTATTACGTTATGTGCAGGAAATGTTCTTGCACAAATTGTTTAAGCACATCCTCTTCCATCCGATGGAAGTGGTACTTGCGTAAATGAGTGGTCATATTCCTTTTCTGTGCATAACTCCAGGAAACATTACAGGCAGGGCACTTAACTCTGATTTTAGAAGTAGTAGCCACTACTTGTCCAGAAGAGTGGTCTTTTCCTGGGACAAGGATAGACTTTTTGTAGTATTCATCTTTTACTACATCACGAATATCATTGGTGAGGTATTGTGTGAGGAGGGATGGTTCATGAAGTGCCACAATATCAGTCATATCTATGTGAACAGCATTCTGTCTGAAATTATAATCGTTCATATGTACCTCTAATTATCAATGTGCTTCACTTAGTCCATAATGAACTTTAACTTACATGCAGGTACAGTTAGGTGCAACACAACCATAAGGAATCCACTTCTTAGTTCCAAAGTTGCAAGCCTCTGAAAGATTCGGTCCAAGGTTACCTGTATATTGATGGAAAAAAATTTCCACGTCATAATTGGACATTGTACAGTGGTGCTTACAAAACTGAATACACATTAAAATTTTCATAAAATACCTCCTGCATGCGCTGTATTGGGGAAGAGCACAATGCCCTCACCTTGTTGCTGTATTACCTTTGTAAGTAATGAATTGACCATAAGAGATGGATGTGACACTATTAAACAGATACATACAACAGAAATTATCCTCACCACTTTATGAGGAATATTCTCGTCCCTGAGGAACTCAGGAGATGGTATGAAGAACTTGTGACTTAAAGTATTGTGGCACCACTTGTGAGCATTTCCAAATCCTCGCCTGTGGATAGCGTGAGTTAAACTTACAATGGAAGTGGGAGGTATCAGTATCCTGTAAGAGTCAAAATCTGTAAAGTCAGGGTTCTCACAGAGTAATCGATGTGAAAAAGAGTATTCTAGAAACTCGTACCAGAATTTAGGGAACCCGTGCAGCAAAAAATTAAAACTCCAAAGGCTCATATCCTCCACATGCAATGGGAATACGGAGTGGTAGCCTGCAGATGCATACACCGATGGAAAACTCACCCCAGCGTAGACACCATCAAGGTCAGAGAGCATATTTTTAGTGCAAAGGTGAACCATAGCAAAGTTTTCTGTTAAGTATAGGAATTGACTTGGGGATTCTTCTATACCAGGACTGTATAAGATAGTGTCAGATTCTCCACATTTGTTTTGAGATGGCAAGATAAAATCAGAGCTACAGGTGTCACATGTGTGATTGACAGAGGAAGATCCATTTATTCTTTCTGTTATCATATGCAACTCCAGGCATTGTCTCTTTGCTTGCAATGACGGCAAACTGGCATATGACTGCCGCCTTGCTAAAGATACTCTTTTTTTAATTATTTTAGATCTTACAGTTGCAGGGTTATGAATGGGCAAAGCCATAGTTGATGCATTGCAGGTCATTTCCCTGAAGAAATGCTGCAGAAATTTATCTTCACTCTTCTGAAGTTCTTTCGTGCTGTAAGACATTTGAGATTCAGGATAAATATGTAGCACAGCCAAATGTGATAAAATACACATGCAGCTGTAGACCTTGTACTTGCCAGCATGTTGAGGTACAGTCTAGGCGCTCAGATAGTAAAACATCAAATTTCTCCATGAATTTAAGTCTTAATTCTTGTCGTGCATTTTTAGCCTGATGTCCATATAAATTAGGTGATGTTGGACAGCGACGGATTTCTAAGGCCATTATGTTCTTCAGACAGTCTACACGAAACATCTTATTAAAGTCTGCCATGGACGAGTACTTCCCGGCACAGCTGTCATCGAGCTTTACCTGGATGTGGAGGAGGAGAAGAACGACAAAATACAAGAGGTATCATTGGTTACATGCAGTACTACAGGTTGACATTTTACCTTGAAATAGCCATACTTTTGGCATTCAGGATCTAGGTATTTCATATCGCAGAATGATTCAAAATCCGCAAGTTCTTCTTCTGTAATGGTGAATAGATTGGACATCTTTTTAAGTGTTCTTTACCTGTGCTCTATATGCATATAAAGGCAAAGGATTAGTAAGATATCACAGGGAGGGACCTATATTCAGATACTGCTGTATTTAGTGTTACACACTGAATACATACTGCTGATGGGAATACTAAGAGCACATCTTTGTAATGGAACTCTTATCCTCTTTCTTTTTATACAATTACTTGAAAGCTACTGTTTGCACAACAAGTATTGTGCTCAACGGTGTAAAGTGGTGATGGGATACACCTTTAAATTATAAAACATTCAAACCACCATGATATTTCGTACGTTCACTTTCACCTTGCACTATTGACCTAAAGTTTCAAATTTTGAGAAAAAGGTTGCAGGTTATATGTTAGGAGAACTATGTTTAAAAATATTATAATTTCCACAAAACAAGAAGAAAAGATGTCAATTAAAAGTAGAAGCCTTTACTAGAATCAAACATGTTTCATATTAAAACTGCAGGCTCATTCTTTACACTAAACTTTCAAGAGCGATTGTGTTCAGAATGAGCATTGAGTACTGTGCTCAAGACTGTAACACGATAGGGTTTATCTCTAAACAAACAAGAAATATATGGGAACCAATGTGATATTTAGACAGGCCATGATGAACCTTGGAGAAATAATTCGCTTCAGGATCGAAATTTTGAAAACCTAAAACTTTTAGTTAAAGGCAACGGCTTAACATATTCTGTTTGCTTATAATGCCTATAAAAATCTCTACTTGGTACTCCAATACTCTATAAGCAATTGAAAACTTACACATTCATCAAAAAATTCAACACAAAACTTCACCAGGATACGAGAAGAAATAAGAAAATCCAGTTTCAAGTGAAGCAATAACGAGTGTCTGTTGTCAGTCACCCAAACATGTTCATTTAAAAGTTTTATTTTCTTATAATTCTCTTTGTAAACTGAACATTGTTGTTTTAGAATCTTGTTTACATCAGAGTAAGTAATTACTGTCTGAATGCACGCTGCATTTTGTTTTTAGTACATATCTTCTATAACTTATAACCTCCAACTTAAAACTATAATTTTCTCAAAATTGTTGAACATAAAGTTTAAAAAAAATCTCATAGTCTTTCTGCTAGTCGTATTGCGGCCTTTCTAAATATCACATTGATTTTGGTGGGTACTGTGCATTCTGAGATCAACCCTATCACGCCGTTACAGTCGTGAGCAGAATACTCGTTCTGAACACAGTAGCTTTTATAAGTTAGTGTGCGTAAAGAACGAGTGAAAACACATTTCACAAATTTGGAAGAAAGTTAACGAGGCTTATCAAAAAGTACGCTAGTTGTTAAACCAGCTACAGACAAACCAGTTGCAAACCAGCGAAAGAATGGTAAGGACTCGAGCTGCTATGATATCTCGCGGCACCACCACGGATGCGGGGTTGGGGTGGGGGGGGAGGTTGGGGATGGTTGGGGCGGTTGGGGTCTGGCAACAACTGGCAACAGGCGCAACAGGCAACACAATACTGCCCACTGCCCGAGAAATGTTCTACAACGTAATTTGTATTTTTCTTCGAATTAGGATCAGAGTAAATTTTACCACTGATTGTCACCACATTATAGAATATTAATTAATTATAAGTACTCCTGTACAATGTTATTTTTTGTGTAAGAGACCCCTCTGGTTTTGCATTTTGGGTCCTCAATTGTAAGTGATGATGCACAGTTCCAGAAGAATAACACTTGAAGAATACGTTAAATAGATGAACCGTGATGATCTTTCTAAACGTCTTTCTGTGGACTTGAAGTAGGGTTGTCGACGTGTGGTTTGGGTGACTGCTGATACCGCTGTTAGCTGATTTACCTCTACGGTGAGCATACTGAGGTAAGTAAAATCAGCTGATAACTTAATGTGTTTCTTCGCAGAATCACAATGTCTACAATTTCCGAATTTCATTTTCAGTTCTTACTGATGGACCAGTGTAGTTGAGACCCAGGAAAGACAATGCATTGTAATCCAATTGGGAGTTTGATATGTGTGTTAGTGCTTTTCAAATTCTCAAAAATTTAACTTGTTCTTGACCTTCCAAATTCAATTTCACATAGAAAAATGTGAAAAGAACGAGTATTGTTGTTGGTGACACTTAATTTAGAAACATGGATTCTTCCATGAGTTGTTTTTTTTTTTTAATGTTATGGACAGATAAGTTTTCACCCTTTGAAAAATTTCTAAATGATTTCATCTTGCTACAGGTTTAGGGTGAGGTGAGAACCATTTATTTTCATATTATTTATTACACAAACTGCAAGCATGATGTGTGTTCAATTTAAAGGGTGCTTAGGGTGGCATAATTCATAATGTAAATATCTTTCTGTAAAAGGCCATTACGAACCAAGAAAACATCAAGTAAGTCAAAAAGTGAGGTCGGGTGAGAAGTGAGGCGAATCCGCTCAAAGGTATTATTGTTAGTAAAATATATCCCCTCTATGTTCTGCATATCAGAACCTCTTGAAAATATTACAATGTAAACCTAAATTAGAGCTAATTTTCTCACTATTTCGCAGAGGACAAGGGTGGTTTAAAAGATGATGTGGGTTAAAGTATCCCAATGTCTCGTGCCGGGAAACATTCACACATTCTCATGGAAGTACTCCGCAGGAAACATTGAAATCTCTTCTTCTAATCCCAATGACCGAGATAAACATTAAAGATGCTCATCTTCTGTTACTTTCCACAAAGGTATGACTGGGAGCTCAATATTTCCCCAAACTGTTTTTCCTATTAGTCCCTTTTATTAACATAAAAATGTAAACCAAAAATAATCTTGTAATTTTCTTCCCCATTCTGGAGGTGGTACAAGTGGGATCCAGAATAGTAATGCTCAGTCGAAGGGACATTAGGCATTTCCTGAGAAGGAGTGCCCAGAGTGATTCGATGAATCCAGGCATTTGGAGGTTTTCTTTGTCATTTCCCCCTCCATATTACTACTGACTATTAACATTTCATGATTGTAACCTTGTAACCAAAATTATAGGGATATAATAAAGGGAAGTTTTCTGGAATCTGCAGTAATTTTTTTTTGTTTTTCATAATTTATTATGTTTTTTCATTTGGAGACATCATACAAACCGGATCGATCCTCACAAGTAGATCTGACAAATATACAACACCACAACAACTGCCGTAAAATCTTTTTAGCTGAACTGCACTAGTTTAGTTTCTGTGTATACATCTAGTTTATTCAACTGCAAGTGAGCACTTCAGCTGTTTTAGTTTTGAATGACTTACACACTTTTGTCTGGGCTCAGAGACAAACTTAATTACTTCATAACAAGGAAAACCCCCGCCTTTTCATGAGTGCCCTGAACTTCCTCTGTCCGGCTACAGCTTCTCTGTTCTGATTTTTCATTTATATAGCAAAGACAGAGGGACCTCTGGATTCCTCAGAGACTGGACCATATTCTGCAATGTTTGAATCAAACCTATCTGTTGGGTTGAAAAGCTTCCTTTTTTTCGACTTGCGCGCTTGTCTTGCAGCCTGTCTTTTATTATATTGATGTTTCTCTGTTTGTGAGGTCTTTCTCTTTTCCACAGAATATTTCAAAGTTGAGCCTGCAAATCATAACAAAAAGGTACAGTTTTATAGTGTGCCATTATTGTACACTATGCTTGAAACATACACATTTGTTAAAAGTAGTGATTTGGTGCAGCTAAGTTGGATGTTAGGCCAGGACACCCCTGATAAGATTCAATCGTAGTAGCTTACCTGAGTATTTGCCATCTGACAAAATGCTACTTCGCAAGTACTTCAGATACCGCTCTCTTATAGAATGCCACGTACGTGCTGGGAGTGGAAAGTAAACTTATTAGTTAGAAGGACAAAAGAAGCGAACTCTGTGGAATCAATGCCATTCCAAATTATTACAGAGGGAACAAGACCTTTGTACCTGGTACAATGTTTTTACTTTGCATCTCTTTCCAAAAGGTGTTCCCACCTAATTTGGCATGTTTCCCCTCTATTGATACATATTCCAAGATTAAATTATCTTCATGTTCAGAATATTGATTGCTGAAAGGAAAGGGGCAGCTTCAGGACAATGAGAAGGTACGATCAAAACCATTAGTCCACTTTCCATTCAGAAAACTTACAGAATCATCTGTGGATTGCGGTTGGATGTCTTCATACCCTGTCTGCATTGGAATAAGAAAAATTTGGAACAGATTAAACTGAAAACAATCAGTAGACTTACTGTACATTAAATAATAATTTGAGAAAATTGATACCTAAACCGATCTAGTTCTTCAGCAGAACGGCATAAACTGCCAACACGAGGTATAATCTTTTTGATGAAGTGCTCTTTTAGGCTTTGCCATGTATGATTGGGAAATTTCTAGAGAAGTAGAAGACCATTGTTAATTTCACTTTTCTTATTCTTGGATTGATTTAATAATTTAATTTTACTGACCACACTCATTCTTTTCCAAATTGCGGTGCCCCTTACTCCTTCATAACCTCCTGTATTGCGCAAGTATTCAATCATCTCTTTCCTTTCGAAAGAGGTAAACTCACAGCGTTGTCTATAACGATAAATGATCGTAGAAGATTGTGAGGAGAACTTAATTGTCACATGACATATTGCAAGTTTTAATACTACCTCTGCTTCACTTTCGGCAATGTCGTAAAAACTATCGTGCGGGATCTCAGTGAGTAGAGCCTTTGATGCTCTGGCAGTACATCTGATTTAAAACTAAATATGGAACAAACACCAAATCTCACATGTCATCATTATCAGCAGCACGGAGAGATTTACATTATAATTACATCTTACCAGTTTTCCTGTTCCCCCATAGCTTCGGCTTCTGCGTGCCTGTCGCTTCGCCTGCCCCGCGCCCCTCGCCCTGCCCAAGCCCGACGGGCCCGACGCGACGGCAAGTGCGGGTGCGGGCTAGCGAGTTCGGTGTTCGGTGCGGGGGTGCGGCCTCCGCGCAAGCTGTGTAGGCTGCCTAACTATCCGGCGGACGGCCCAGCAGGGACTGCATACAAGTTAGGCGCGCTCTGCCGCTAAACGCGAGTGTGAGTGAGCGTGAGCGCGAGAACTTTTCTTTTACTGTCGTGAGCTGTACCAAGTTAAGAAATATGTCCGCTTTAAGCCAGCGCTAGCGCTGGTGCAAGGGAGAGCTGGGTGGAGGGGTTTGGAGATGAACATTTGGTGGTATTCATCGATATCAACCGTTGAGTGGGTAACTATTACGGTTGATATCGAACCGGGGGGTCTTTCCTTAACTTGATATAACAGTGTTTATTTTCTCTTAAGGGGCTGTCAAAATAAGAGTCGGTTCGAACGACCGACTGACAATCTCAGAACGTCTCAAATTTCGTGTCGTAAGGGTTTACTGGTACGCTGAGTACGAATTTGGTAGTGCCGAGGTCGTCCGGGCCCCCGGGGACGCTATCGGGGACCCCTAGAGCACGCCGATGACCTCCGATGACAACTTCTATTCAGCCCCATTTTCATACACCGGGGTTTTAAGAGACGCTAATTTGAATCCGCTAGTGCCGGAGTCGTCCGGGGCTCCTGAAAACCCTCGTATTCGGAAATGGAACTGAATCGGAGTTGTCACTGCGGGGTCATCGGCGTGCTCGAGGGGTCCCCGATAACGTCCCTAGAGGCCCGGACGACCTCGGCACTTCCAAATTCGTACTCAGCGTAGGTGTCCGTCCTCGCGGACGCGAGGCGTAGCGCTGCGGGGGACCTAGCAGGGGTTGGGGCGACCGCGTCTTTCCTTGACTTATCGAGCAGCCATACTTGCTTGGGTTGCAGACGAGGCTCTTCCCTGCGGTATTTTACAGGGCAGGCAGCATTGCAAAACTAAAAAGAAGAAATGTTCATTGCAATCGAATAAAATATATATGACCTCAAACATTTAAAACTAACTTATGTAAACTCGTTTTTTAATGTTTTAGAAAGTGCGAATGTAATATATAGCGCGTAACGTCTGTATTGTATTCACTGTTTGAAGTTGTGAAGTTTTTCCAGCACCTTCTGTCATGGCGCTTCGCGCGGAAAGTTTTTAATCGCTAAAACTTATTGTTGTACATTTTGTGAACTAAAGTCTATTATAAACATTTATTACATGGTTTGTGTTATTTAAACTTGGAAAATATAATGAATCATGATATTTTTAATCGTTGACAAATTTGTAGTACAGTTATAGAAACATGTCAGTAAATTGCACATGTTGGTAGTAGTGAAGCAATAGATACAATCAACACAATTTTCTTTGATGACATTTCGTGACGAAACGATTATGACCGACGAAGCTCATAAGGTCGCACCTTTCGCTAGTTTATTTCCGACAGATAAAAGGTGCGAATATCAAAGCCATTACAATACAGTTCACAGCGTACTCATTATTGCCACCCAACCAAACACCTTACCTCTGCAAGGATAGAAAAAGAAAGAGGGAAAATGCTTTAAAGCAATTGCGCGATAGGCGCTGCCTGCCCACATTGTAAAAATAAAAAAACTACAGCAAATCCACTTAATTATTATGCCAGCCTTTACTGTAGTTTATTTTACTGGTGTGAAGCAAAACACTTGTATTTTGGCTAAAATTCGTGTTCCGTGAATGTTTCAACAAATAACCAACGTTTCTCAGAATTTTCCCTGATTTTTTTTATTTTCCCTAAGTTTTTCCTGATTTCCCTCATACGATTTTTACTCCCGAGTTTTCAAGGTTTCCCAGAGTTGTGGCAGCCCTGGAAAACCTCGAAAACCTCACCCCTGCGAGGTGAGTCCGAACACCGTTTTGTAGTATTCTTTCTCTTGCTCCTTATGGCCGTGCCCGATGAGCGCGACGCAAGGACAGAGCGACAAAACCATTGTGCGGAATCACCCTCCTGCCTTCACCCTGCCCTGCACTGCTCACTGCACCCCAGGGCACCCCAGGGCCAGTTCCCGAACCGGCGTCATGCTCAGGGTGGCCTTACAATGAAATGGCCCGCCACTGGATGGACACCTTTACGCCGATCTAGCCATATTTTTGCACGTATATTTTTGAGCATAACTAGACAACTGTGATTGTTTTTTAAGTTGATTAACTCTCTACTATTAATTTCTGATTCTGCACTAAAACAAATCGTTAATGAGTTTCTATTCGCGGATGTCATCTGGGACCTTTCGCGTCAAACACTCTATGTCCGCGCTTACCACGGTCCTGCATGCGCCGTAGAGGCAGGGTAACCAAAGCTGCGCGCCGCCTTTCTTTCACTGCCAGATAAAACTACGGAAAGTACTGTTAATTTTTTCACAGTACTCCTCCGTACTTAAAACCACAGTGATCTCCGTCTTTTGACTACGGAAGTCTTCCGTCATTTTTCTGATAAGCTCTCCGTATGGTGCCAGCTACTTTACATGCTGTTTTGACTGTTTAAATTTCACGTCAATTTAGCCTGACAAATGGTATGCATTTAGAGCAGGACCTCAACCAATTTAGGGCTGAACTTTGTCGAGATTCTTGCCAATTCAAAGGCACCATACGAAGAGCTTATCAGAAAAATGACGGAAGACTTCCGTACGCGGGGGCAACCACTCCCCATCCTTGTGTATACAGGATTTCTAATGATATGGGATTTCTCTAGATTGCGTAAAGATTTCTCCGGATTTTGTAAAGATTTCATATGGTACATTCGGGTACATTTCACAAATATATACCGAATTCCACAAAATTCTAAAAGATTTCACGAGGTTTCATGGGATTTCTCAGGGTTTCATGAGATTTCACTTATTTCTGTGAGATTTTTTATATTTCTTGAGATTTCTCAGTTAGATTTCGTAGGATTTCATCTAGATTTCGGAAGATTTCAACGAGATTTCCGAGGGTTTGTACACAGGATTTCACGAGTGGTTGCCCCCTTGCTTCCGTAGTCAAAAGACGGAGATCACTGTGGTTCGTTTGAAGTACGGAGGAGTACTGTGAAAAAATTAAAAGTACTTTCCGTAGTTTTTTTCTGGCAGTGTTGTTTAGGCAACCACGGTGCCTAAACTGCAATCAGGATACAGTTCTGCTACCTGGCTCGGCTAAGCCAGGGAACCCTCAGATCGCCCTCGCAGACGAAATACCCATGTTGGGAGCGACCTTATAAAAATATATGAGACTCGCGCTGCCCGCTCGCTGGGCGGGGGGAGGGGGGGGCCTCCGCCACCCCCGAGACCCCACCCCCGCGGGCCTTCAGGCGACCCCCGTTTTTCGATTTCCTTCCTTTTTCCCGATTTTCCCGGAGGAGTGGGAAATGCGTTCTTTAGCTATTTTTTCACTTTTCAATTGCAGACGAGGCGCATCCAACGATGTTTTCAACTTCAAAATCGGTCTGGCCGTTTTCGAAAACATTTCGATGAGTGAGTGAGAACGTGTACCCTGGGTCTTTGCCGACACTATACCAGTAAATACACCATGAAAACAAAATTTTAAAAATACGTGTTTGTCGACTAAACAAAAATTATATGGGAGAGGCGTAACCAACGATTCAAAACAAATAATACTGTTTTGTTTGATTTTACTCCGAAAGAGTTGCTTGTAACTGTTGTGTCTTTTTTCAGAAAAATAACAGTGTAGCTTTCGTATTCGCTAAGAGACCAAATATGAGCTTTCCGGAATTTGAAGTTTGTGCTTCACGCTACTCAGCGTCGCCTCTTACCTGCTGTTGACCTCCGGACACCTGCGTCCGTCCGGAGGGGCTGGGATCCACCGACACCGCGAAAGTTCGAAGAACGGCGCAGCTGTCACGGTTAGGGCATGCGAGCATTCGCGGAGATGTGAAAATGGGTGAAGCATAGTGCTGCCCCTATGAAAAAGATTCATGGCAAAAGCCAGGACCGTCCGGGCAACAGGGCGGCCACACCCAGGCAGGACTCGGGCACAGGCCAGGCACTTGCTAACAGGTTTGAAGAATTGCATTCTCCGAACGCTCCCCTTTTCAAAAATGTATGGGTTTCTCAATTTTCAGATCATTCCGCTTAGTATAAGTTATGCACGCGTGAGCGCTCACGTGAGATGAGCGTGGGAGTGCGAAGGAGATAGGCGCCCTATTCGAAGAGAAATGGCCTGAAAATCGACAAACCCGTACATTTTTGGAAAGGCGAGAGTACGGAGATTGCAATTCTTCAAAAAGAAATTGGCAATTTCGCTCAGTATAAGGCCCAGCACATCTCTCACGTGAGCGCTCACCTCACGTGAGCGCTCACCTCACGTGAACGCTCACGCGTACTTAACTTTACACGCTCCGGGCGCGACCCGGGCTGAGCCCGAGTCAGGCCAGAGTCACCTAGAAGGCGAAGCAGAGTGCGGTGCAGGCAGATTTGGTAGTCCTAGAGGGACTTCTAGCTTGCAGTTTGTCCCTGTCCCCGCGCGCCGGGAGCATGCTGCGTAGGTGACACAAGTGGCCTGGGGTATGCAACCTGTCGAGTAGGAGTGTACTACGGGTTTGCCGCTGTCTGATGCGCAGGCGGTGGAGTACTGGTTGGTTGGAGAAGCCGGCTTAGCCGGAGGCGACCGGGGAAAAGAGTAGACGGAGACGGCCGAAGATCGCAACGAGCGTCGCGTCGTTAGTCTTCCCAGCGGGGACGTTGCTCTGCACTGCTCTGCTTCCGCAAAAATCGGTTAGATTAGCCTATCAGTTGTCCTCTCTCTTGCTCCCTATGGCGTCGCCCCATGAGTGTGACTAGGACAGAGCGACGAAACCGCCTTGCGGAATCAGCCTGCTGTGCTGTGCTGAGAGTCCGCGCTTGGAAGAGAGGGGGTTATTGGTAGCTACTGAACAGCCCCAAGCCCCAAAGAATGAGGTAGTGTGAGGAGAGCAATGAAAGCCATTCGGCTCCCGATTGCTCCCGAAATGCCCCCACTCAGTGCCTTCGGCTTCGAGATCTCGCGGTGTCTTGCGCGTCTTGGGGCGCGTTCGGATAAGAAAAGTCGAGCGGCGGGGCGATCGAGCGAGCGAGCGATCGAGCGAGCGGCGCACTGCGTCGAGCGCAGATATGCAGGAAATCTGCGGCCGTATCCCCTAATCGCCTTGAAAGTAGATAAACCCACAACATTTTGGAAAGGGGAAAGAATATAGAACATTATTCTGTAAAAATATCGGCACTTGATGCGACGTTTACAAGAAGAGCTATCCTCCTTACAAACCGCTCTCCTTGTAACCGTCGCATCAAGTGCCGATATTTTTACAGGATAATGTTCTATGTTCTTTCCCCTTTCCAAAATGTTGTGGGTTTATCTACTTTCAAGGTGATTAGGGGATACGGCAGCAGATTTCCTGCATATCTGCGCTCGACGCAGTGCGCCGCTCGCTCGATCGCCCCGCCGCTCGACTTTTCTTATCCGAACGCGCCCTTGGACCGCGAGACTGGGAGTCCGCGCAACCCCTCAGGACAACCGCGAAAGCACTGTTATTCAATTCCTGTGACGTCACGTTCTTTTTCATGTGAAAAGTGTCACATTGTTTAAAATGTAGTGTCACATTCTTTTCAATGTGAATCGGCCAAAATATGCGGACTAAATTTTATAGTCACATTCAAAAGAATGTGACATTAATATTAAAAGGAATGTGACAGTCTTCACATGAAAAAGAATGTGACGTCACAGTAATTGAATAACAGTGAGGGATGCGCGATCGCGAGGATATTCGCGGAACCGCGGGGGAGGACTCGCGGACCGCGAGCCGCGGCCGCGCGTCGCGAGTTGAGGTGATTGGTGCGGTCGCGGTTCGCGTGGCCTGCGGATCTCCTTCGTGGTTTCGCTTCCTGTCGCAGGTTCGCGGGGGTGGTACGCGAAGTTCGCGCGGAATCTTTTTCATATGGGTGATACCACAAGGAGTTATGCGAAGACTTGGTGCAATATTGCATGCATACTCGTCATAGAGTCGACGTGAAATAGATCAAGGACAGAGATTTTGGGGAGCCGATATTTGAAACGGCATTTGGTTTCGGTGCTACATGTGCGGCGGAAATTATTCATCCAATACTTCATTGCAAACGTTTACTCTGCTAGGGTTCGCGCGCCATCGGCTAAATCACGCTATGTTCGTTAGGTTAGGTTATCTTAAGTTGCGGTAGGTTAGGGATTCTTTGGTGCTATAATGTCCATCTACCCTATTTAAGCCTTACCGCATCTAACCTAACCATAAATATCTCATACAATTCCTGACTATTGTAACTTACGTACAATGTGTTGGCTTGGTGCAATATTGCACTACTTGTCATAAAGTCGACGTGAAATAGGTTGAGGACAGGTTTAAGGGAGGGGGGGATATTTATTGAAACGGCATTGCTGTTTCGATGCTATAAGTGAGGCGTCCATTATCAATTCAATACCTTATTATTGCAAACGTTTACTCTAATAGGGTTCGCGGGGCCACCGTCAAATCGCGCTACGTTCGTTAGGTTAGGTTATCTTCGTTTCAGTAGGTTTCAGATTCTTTGGTATTATAATGCTAATGTTCCCAAATGAAGCGTAACCGTATCTAACCTAACCATAAATTTCTCATTCAATTCTACACAATCGTAACCTACGTACAATGTGTTGGCTTGGTGCAATATTGCACTACTCGTCATAGAGTCGACGTGAACAGGTTTAGGACAGGGGTAAAAAAAAAGGGGGGGGGTTATGTGAAACGACATAGGTCCCGATGCTACATGTGAGGTGGACATAATCCACTCAACACCTTACTGCAAACGTTTACTCTGCTAGGGTTCGCGCGCCATCGGCTAAATCACGCTATGTTCGTTAGGTTAGGTTATCTTAGGTTACGGTAGATTTCAGATTCTTTGGCCCTACAATGCTAATCTTCCCTAATGAAGCCTAACCGCATCTAACCTAACCATAAATAATGTCATATAACTCTAGACTGTCGTAACCTACGTACAATGTGTTGGCTTGGTGCAATATTGCACAACTCGTCATAGAGGCGACGTGCAAAGTAGGTCGAGGACAGCGATAAGGGGATAGTTAGGTCGATATTTGTAACGGCATTGGTTTCGATGCTACAAGTGGGCAGGACACTATATCCATTAAATACCTTATTGCAAACGTTTACTCTGATTAATCAGCTAAACCACGCTCCGTTCGTAAGGATAGGTTATCTTAAGTTGCAGTAGATTAGGGATTATTTGGTGCTATAATGTCCATCTACCCTATTTAAGCCTTACCGTATCTAACCTAACCATAAATGTCTCATATAACTACAGACTATCGTAGCCTATGTACAATATGGGCTGGCATGGTGCAATATTGCACAACTCGTCATTCAGACAGACAGACTGATGGACGGACGTACAGACTGACAGACAGACACACAGACAGACATAATCATAGCAGGTATAGCTCTTTTAACAACAGCAGTGCATTTTAAGCGAAAAGCAGAGTAAAAATGCTTAGGAGAAAAATGTTTAGGAGAAAAATGTTTAGAAGAAAAATGACTCATTAGAAGAAAAGAGACCAACTACATCTAAGGAGAGAAATGACCTGTTTAGAAGAAAACGGTCTAGGCAAGACGGGCCCCACCCCGCTCGTCCCCATGGGGGCTCCTTATGGGGCTGCTATGGGGTACGCCGGCCATGCTCCAGCCGCCCCGCACGGAGCGGAGGGGCAAATGGCACTTAGCAGTTCATCAGCAAGTCCCTCGTACGGTACGGTGCAAGTCCCTCAAGGCGCTGAATCGTAAGTGGCTCATTATTTGCGAGGCGAGTGCCCATTGGCCCCGCGGGGTGGGTTGTTCTCCGACCAATGACAGCCCTCCGCTGTCGTCCCGCGTAACCTGTGGCTCCCCCCACCCCTGCTCCGCGTCGGACTAAGTTAACGAGCGGTATAATGTATTGATGGCACTCGTGTCTACAAATTGTGAGTGATATAACTGCCCCCAGAATTTTTTTAAAAAATTTCTTTGTGCAGTTTTTTATTGTTGTCTTGGGGAAAAGCTTAGGTGCTTGATATAGTATTGGCCTGTTGAGGTTCAGCTCTAACTTACGACATTGTGTGACTACAGCAATGCCACTCGCCAAATCAACGCGGGCAAACCTCATTCGATTTCGATCCAAGAACACACCTCCGTTTTGGATGCGCTGTCCTTCTCTGCCCCTATGAGAGAGAGAAAAAAAAATCAGCGAGGTATAAAATCGAAATGTCCCCCCGAGATCATAGGTCTTCGTTAACAGTGCAGGAGTATGATTTTGTGTATATAATTAATTTAGCTGATAAGTTTGGAGAAAATATCGCAAAGCCTAAAATTCCACGATGGACTTTTAATCCTCACTTTTGCCCGCTTTTCGGCTTTTCGAAAAGGAAAACAAAAAGGGGGAAAAACTGTGTGACGCTCTACTGAGCAGCAGAGTCGGCTCTCGCTGCAGCTCGAGTACTGCCTCACCGCCCTCACCAACCGCGTACCTCTCTCCGTTCACTGGTTGCTCGCTTCTTTCTGTTCCCTCTAGAACCACCTCCCCCCCACCACCACATCAGACAGGCTGGCTCAGTGGGAGGGTGTAATTCACACTCTCCCTCCCGAGGAGCATCTGGTCGTCTGTCGCGCTCACGCGCGCACGCGGGCTGGGGCCCTAACCCTCTTTCTTAGAGAGCTTACAGGCTGGGCCGGGGAGAGGAGCGGAGAGGACATGTTTTGTTGCGGTAATATTGCTTAGATTGCGCTCCCCAGCCCCGGCCGCCGCCTTAGTGCCCCGCTCAAGTAGGAGGGATTTTTTTCTCTTCTTCTTCTTTTTCGCGCGCCCGGCGCGTGTTTCACATGGCCCGGGTGTTTCCCTTTAAGGAGATTTCCGCCCGCGCCACCGCCGCTGGGGTTAACAGAAAATAACTTAACAGTGTGCTGCGGGCCGGGTCGACTCGTAGCCCTCACCAGCAACCAAAGTGTGTGGAAGCCTCACACCTGTAGGTGTGTGCATTTTCATCCGTACTCCTAAACGGGTAAAAGTGTTATGAATTTGTCCAGTCAGTTTCACATATTTACACTCAAATCACATTTTACTTTTCCGTTCTTTTAAATTAGCTTTGTTGTCTTTGTTTTTCTCGTTTTTTTCTTTAAAAATACTGATTTCAGTCCCCCCACCCAAAAAAAAATATTAAAATGAACGGACATTATTTTGCACCAAAATTCTGCCCTTGCGTATTCTCGTAGCTCTCACTCCCCCAGTATATGTGCCGGCGGTAAGTTCCCCCTTCCCCATTCCACTCCCCCGAGCCGTCGCCTATCTCTGGTTGGTTCGTGTGGTCAATGTCCTGTGATAGTGGATGTGAAGGCGGCGTGCGAAAGAAGAGATACAGAGAGAGGCGGGGCGGGGCGGGCGGGCGGGGCGGGGCGGGGCGGGGCGGGGCGGGGCGGGGCCAGGGACTAGAGGGATCATGGAGCAGGACCGTGTACCGTGTAGTGCAGTTGTGTCTCAGGGTTGTATCCGAACAGACCGTCGCTGCTTGAAAAATGTTATTTTTTTGTGGACAAGTCTTTGAAAAACGAAATATCTCACGTTTACGAGTTTGAATCGTGGTCTCGAACTAGTAAAAGCTGCAAACTGAAATCATAAAATCAAGAAAAATACTGCACATCTGTTTTCGTGCCGTGAATTGCGGTTGTACACACTAAATGTTTACGTAGATTTTTTGTGCATTTTAACGCACTGAACTACACACGCACAAATATATACAAATATATGCAGAAATGTGCGCAATAGTACATAATTTTGCACAAAGATTTCTACTCATAGTTTTTGGTACAAATTTGTGAATAATTAGGATTACATTCATGCAAAATTATGTACAAATTTGTACACGAGTCTGCCTGTGTAGTTCTGTGCATTTGAATGCTCAAAAAAGTTCATTTACATTTAGTGTGTGAATCTAGAAAATCAGTTCTGAACTTACTGTCTGCAACTCTGCCGTCATAATCGTTAGTAAATTTACTAAATGAAGAGGCCCCTTTCCTGTGGCGCCAACCGCCCGCCTCGCACGGTCGTATGGTTTCCCCATTTCTCCGCTCCGCCGCGTCACCACCGTGCGTTCCGCGAAACTTCGCGCGGAGCGCCTCATTCCTCTCTC